>CAUYSK010089970.1:0-26255 GCA_963575035.1 Avahi laniger | reverse complement strand
GACGAGGTCATTTATCTGCACTGGAAAAGCGTCTCTTCTGAGAAGTAGTATGAGTCCCAAATAGCACATAGCACAGAAATTAAATTCCATCACAACACCTCCCCCTTCCAAGTTGGACAAGTTCATTTGGAATTTTAAATTGAATGTATTTCTTTTTCATTTAAAATGAATATATTTGTGGGCTGTCAGGTTGGGCTTCTAAAGGAAAAAGATATACATATGTGTGTGTATATATATGTATAAACACACACACATTTCTGGTGATTTTATTTGTTACCATAGAATTTGATCTGTAATAAAACAAATGAATATGATAATGTTGAGGTTTAAAATACTTCTTTAGATATTCTGTAAGGAAGTGAAAAGATAAGAGCAAAATTAAATGGGAGTTAAATATCCAGAAATAAGGCAGAATCACTATTTTATGCCTGGCAATGTGGAATGGTAAAAAGACTGGATCTGGAGGCATGTGTTCAAATCTTTTTCTATCCACTGACTAGCAGTGTGAATTTGGGCTGGTCATCTAACCTCCTTGAGTTTCAATTTCCTCACCAGAAAATGGACATAACAACATGTAATCCACCACCCCACAGAGTCGTTATGGCTGAGAATGAAACAGGACAATGCATAGGTGGGAATGCTGTAAAATGACACGGTGGCCACACCGGCATGTGAGACATTGACTTAAGACAGTGCAGGGAGGTGGAGGGTGCAGCCAGGCCTGGTGTCTCTGTGACAAGATCTCCATTTTTGTCTTTCAGAACTCTGATTATTCTGCAACAATTAAGCTGTCTCTGAACAATTTTCGAACAAAGGTAAGATGGTGACAATACAGGCAGCAAGTAAGTTACTTGGCTAAGTGAAGCCAGGTCACCAACTTCTTGTATTTTTCACAAAATTGATCCATCACCTTATTTTCACAGACCAACTAGGAAGAGTCAGGAGAAATGAGTTCGCTTTTATTGAGTGCTTTCTGTGTGCTAGGCATTTCACTTATGGCATTTCATTTAATATTCACAATGGGATGGATATTATTTCCATTTGACAGATGAGGAAACTGAGGCTTAGAGAAGCTTGGTTAAGGTCACAGAGGTAGTGGTGCCACTATTTGAATGGGGTGCTGACCATGACGCCATACTTTTCTCCGATTACAATATTGTCTGCCCAAATACCCGGCAGCTGATGTACAAACAAATCTTAATTTTCCACAGAAGCAGAAGACAGGGATGACATGGCTGATTGAAATCTCAGATGTATATTGGCCAGTAGTTTCACTCTCTTCTTTCAACCTTAATTAACAACGAATAATACATTTGACTGATTCTCTTCTTCCGTCCTCTGGTGTTCAAAATCTCTCTTGAATTCTTGTGAAAAGTTGCCCACAGGACATGAAATGAGTGGTAAAGCAGGAAGAAGCCAAAGACTTTCCTCCAAATAGACTGCGGTCCGTACATCATCCAGGGTTGATTATATAATTGGGGTAAAAACCAATTAGGGCAAAATTTGTAGATACCTAAGATGCTCCATAGCTAAAACTCAGGTTAGCTGTTTCCAACCTGGGGTCCCAAGATAGTGGGGTTCCTCAGAGGAACTAGGCAAAAGGAAGTCACAAATCATTTTCAATATTTTAGCAAGGCTAGCATAAATGACATGCCTTAAGTAAAGGCAAATAGGCTAATACAAATTTCCAAGCATCTTTGCTTTGGGCTGGAGTTCGCTTAGTAACAATAACAACAAAAACAACAAATGTTTACAGAGCACTTTCTCTGTGCCAGGCACTTTGTATCCGCTGCCTCATTTGATACTCAAAATAACCCAGGAAGAGACACAATATTATTCTCTTCTCATGGCCGAGGAAACTGAGGCACAGAGAGGGTGAGTGGCTTGCCCAGGACGGCATGGCCAGTCAGCGTGAATGCTGAGACTCACCGTCACGACTGTCGTCTCCTGGCGACTGGAAGCGACCTGTGGCAGGTACAGACGTCTTTAAGTGATAAAACATGCAGGGAGTGGGCGTATAGTGTTACTTGGTCAAGGCAGAGGAATAATGAAAAGCAGTTCTCCATGGCAGAAAGCTTGGGAAGGGTCGAGTTACAGCATTCTGGAAATGAGCATCACTCTCCGGGAGCATTAGAGCCTGCAGTAGCCTGGGCACTGGGCAACATGGCTCCCTCTGCGTGGGAGGAAGTTGACGAAGGTGACACTAGACAACCTAACCTCATAGTGAGTACAACGTCCAGAAAAGAAACACGCACGCACGCACGCGCGCGCGCTGCCAAACCGGTTTCACTGCAGAGATGGAGGCAGGGCTGGGCGGCCTCAGTCCGAGGCTCTGATCCCGCACTAATATTCGCACTTCTCCTTACACAGCTGTGAGAGAGCCCGCAGGCGTCGGAACTTTCCAGTGCAGTCTCCAGATCCCATTGATGAGAAGTGATGCGATTGACAAGAGCGCCACCTCTGAAGCCAGACTCCCTGGGATCAAATCCAGGCTCCTCACCAGCTGCGAGACCTTGGACAAGTTACTTCACCTTCTGTGCCTTAGTTTCCCTACCTATATAATGGGAATAATAATCATAAGACCTGATAGGGTTGTGGTAGAGATGAAAAGAGTTGATCACTGTAAAGCGCTTCAAACGACGTCTGGCTAGCAAGAAGCACTGTATAGCTATTATTATTGTTAAACAAAGAAATCTTTGGAAACAGTAAAGAAATCTGTATCTGGCTTGAGAACAAAGTATAAATGATAAAAATCAGGATAGTGGTTACCGCAAGGGACACAGAGGGGCTTACTGTTGGAAAGGGCAACTGGGAAGTTTCTGGAGCTGATAATATTTTGCTTCTTGACCTGGGTGGTAGTTACACAGGTATTCATTTTACAAAAATCTATTAGGCTTTGTTTAGTTTTAGCACTTTTCTCTGTGTGTGTGTTTTAATATCTCATTAGAAAGAGGAAAAGAAGAGGAAAATGAAGGGAGGAGGCGGAGGAAGAGGGAGAGGGAAGAGGAAGAGGCGGAAGAAGTCGAGGGAGCGAAAGGAGAAACGGGGCCTTATCCAGGGTGGCCTCCCCGTCACTCAGCACTTTTGCAGCAAATGGCCATCGCACAGAAAATCCAAGCCAAGATCTGGTTTTAATCCCTACTTTTCAGGTGAGAAAACTCTGGCATGCAGAGTGGTTAAGCAGCATCTTGTGCAAGGCAAATGAATGGCTGAATTGAAATGCGATTCCTGAGTCCCAGTCCTCTGTTTGCCAGCAGGTCTGAAGGAGTCCTCGAGCCCCAACAGGCAAGGATTAGGGGATGCAGGCGGTGAGTCTGGCCAGAAATCCACACAGCAAACACGGGCAGTCCGTGAATCCCTGTAAGCACCCAGCAGGGCCAAGGGAGGGTCTAGACACACAGACTTGACAGGAGGATGCCGGGAGTCAGTCTGGGAGCGCCAGAGATCGTGAGTCTGAACGCGGTGAGTGTGCAACGTGCAGGCAAGAACAGAGGTCTCCGCGGGCCTGGAACATCAGCTGGGCAGGTTGCCCATCAGCGCAGCTGGAGCACGGGGGTTCTTGGGTTGGCAGCATCTCCCCTGACATCACTGGGGGTGCATTTTAGGTAGACAGAGGCAACACTGGATGGCAGCTCCAGCAGAGAAACTCCTGGAAAATTTCCACTGCCCACTGATGTCCCGGCAGAGACTTTGGAGAACTGCTACATCATCGGGCTGAAGGGGAGTGGCCGGTAGAACCGGAGAGGCCTACGGACTTGCACAGACCAATCGACTGCTCTGACAAGGAGGATGGCAGGGCCACCCACTCAAGATTGCTCAGTTAATCAGAGACACAGCTAAAAGCAGGGCACAAATTTCCTTCTCTAGGTCAAACACCTCAAGCTGGCAGTGATAACTTGCAATGAAACAGGCTTACCAAAAACTTAAAAAGGAGAGTGTGAAAAATACCGGCAAGGGCTACGCTAGGCCATACATTACAAAAAAATAAAACTCTTCTGCCCTAAAATAAAAATATCAAATGTACGAGCACCGCAGGTCTAAGAATAATCTGAAGATTCCTTCCCTCACCTCCATCCCCGAATTGTACAGACTGTCACCGCGCGTCAGACACACACTGGGCTGGTAGACATAAGCCATGAACAAGACAGAGAGGAGGGAGAGAGAGGAAGAGAGGGAGAAAAGGAGAAGAAAAAGGTGAAGAGAGGTGAGAGAGAGAGAGAAAGGAGAGGGAGGAGAAGAAAGGAGGAGGAAGCAGAGAGAGGAGTGGGGAGAGAGGAAGGGGAGCCGAGACTAAACAAGAAGCCGCGTAAACAAGGAGATGCTTTGAAGAGAAGGTACCGATGCCAGGAGAGCGTGTCACAGGCAGAGTAAACCAGAGGACAAAGCAGTTCGCATTCCCCATCCCCAGATGAACTCTTCAGAGCAGAATGTTCTCTTACGACCAAGTTTGTCACCCCTATAAACACCACACCCTGGAAGCCAGAGACCTACTGAATCCTCAGGGTGTTACCTCAAGGATAGCCTCCTCCTGTCCTTAGGAAAAACTTGGACAATGTTTCAAAGACATAGGCTACATCTCCAAGCAACCCTAAGCCCACAGTTCACCTTCACAGGGAGTGTGGTTTTTAATATCCAGGAAAATGTTGCTTAATAGGAACATGGCACTCTGTTCTTTTAGCACAAATACAAGGAATTGTGGTGGAATGTAAGCCCCAAGAGGCTGGGGTTTTGACTGTTTTGTTGGACACTCTGTCCTCAGCACCTGGGAGCTGTCTGGCACACAGTAGGTGCTCAACCACTGCTTCGCAGATGAATCAGCTATCATGAAGACTTCCCCTACTGTGATCAGATAATGTCAGAAAAGCTGGAGTCAGGAATGGAAGCACTCACTCTGGGCCAGTGAACCAAACAAGCCCGGGGGAGTCCAGTGGGACTTGGGCGGTGGAGACTGATTCACAAAGCGGCCACGTGAACCCCCCCCCCGCAGCTCCGTCGCTTACCACACGGGCCAGCTGGAAGGTCTGGCAAGTCAAGCCCATCTGCCGGAAGCCCTGCTGCCTGCAACTCTCCACGCTCGGGGAAAGGGCCGTGAGCAGGACCTGGGGATTTGCAGCCCTGGGACGAAGGTGCCCGACCAACACTGGCGAGCTCGGAAAGGAAGTGCCTCTGCCCTGCCGCAGGCGCCGCTGGCCCCGAGGGTGCAGGAACACAAACACAACCAGCCCTCGGGGAACTTCGTCTAAGGGGGAGACCGATGTTACCCAAAGAATCAGATAATGACAATTGTGACCAGTGCCAAGGGGGAAGAGCACAGGATGCCATGGAGATCGGTGTCCCGCACACGTTGAGAGCCCCAGGACAAACAGAATTACATGCATCAAAGGCATTCTGACTGGTGGGGAGGAAGGATTTTTGAAAGACTCAAAGTCTGAGCAGAACTTTGAGGGTTGAATAGGAGTTTATTAGATAAGGCAAAAGAAAGGCTACTCCAGGTGTGGGGAAAGGCAGGAACAAAGAGCCCAAAAGTGGGTTGGTGGGTCCAAGGAGTGTCAGGTGAGTAGGATGAGGCCAGCAAATCCCTGAGTAGGCCCAGCAAACAGGATGACAGGGCAGGAAGTGGCTGTTGTCCCCAAGGGAAATAATACTGGACACACCAAATCCATTAACAGGCATCCATCCGTGTGGAGGACAGGGCGTTCCCTAACCCCAGCCCCGAGCACAGAGAGAGGCCTCCCGTGGGAACGGCTGGGTCTCTGCAGCTCTTTTCTTTGGCATTCGGACCAGCATCGCGTGGGATAAGCTGCAGCTGCGCACCATTTTCCTTTCGCTCTCAGAACAAGGCACGGGTCTTTTTGTCCTCTGAGTGGCTTAGCTCAGGCCCTTAGAATAGGTTTCTGTGTTGACTCAGGCTCCTGACTCTGCCAGCCTGGGAGAAATTAGGTCAGTTTAATCACTGCTGATGTCATAAAACCAGCTTTCTTAATGGGAGCCTTGATGGAGGGTGGGGTAGGGAAGGGAGCTGAGGTCACCCTGGAGGAGAACTGCACAGGTTGCTAACGAGGGTTCTGGAGCAAGGTGGACCCATGGGCAGTGGCTGCCCAAGGCCTTTGAAGTTTCATTTGCTGTGTTTTATGACCACATGCAAAAGTAAATTGTACCTGCAGGCTGCTACACTCCACCTTGCCTGGCAGAAGGTGGTGGAATTCACACTAATCATGCCTGTCAGGAGGGGAGAGCTTGGGGTCAGAAAGCAAGGAGGCGATGCAGTTGGGCAGCCCCGACCTTGCCCTGGGGAGCTCTGTGCCCCTCCGCTCAGTGTCTCTGGGTTCTCTGCTGTCCTGGCACATGTCCCACTGCGGCCGAGCCGCCCTCTTAGGGTGCTTCCATCAGGACTTGGAGTGCCCGAGCTCTTCCTAAGATGAGGGGGACAGGGGTGGGCAGAGGAGAAGCAGTTCATGTTTCCCGCGACGGCACTGAACCCATGCAAAATCAGAAGTGAGGTGCAGGCAATTTGTTGAGCAGTTGTTTGCTTCTGCGGTTTCAAGCAGTCATTTCCAAACACCTGTGCATGGACCATCTGTCTCAGAAATGAGGCTCTTGATAAACAGATTCCTGATGCGCCGGCGTGGGGTGGACTCCGCCCTTTGTCAGCAGGCACCAGGTGAGGCAGGTGATCCATCAGATTTCGAAAGCCCTTGCCTGGAGGTCTAGACACAGAGGGACCCTGAAGGAGGCGGCAGTCTCTGCTGAGCGGCAGCCACAGCCTGCTACTCAGGTGCCCCCACCAGCCAATAGCATCTCCTGCTGGGAGCTTGCTGGGCGTGAAGAGCTCAGGGCCTTCTGAAGCATCACCTGCATTTGAATAAGCTTCCCAGGGGACGTGTGTACCCATTACAGCTAGAGAGGCACAGGCCTGTGGTCTACATTCAAACCTCCGTCACCTGGTAGCTTACCTGTTGGAGAAGGCCGAGCTGACCGCAGTGGGCGGTGAGCTCCTGACCCAGCTTGCTGATTCTGGAGCGTAGAGGTCTGGTGCCTGGGAACAAGGCTCTGTGGGCATCGGCTTGACATTGGACATTGGCCTAGATCGATACGTATTAACCAACCTCCCGAAGAGCATCATCGTATTAATTAGTTTCTATCGCTGCTGTAACAGATTACTACGAAGGTAGTGGATTAAAATAACACATTTATTATCTTACAGTTCTGGAGGTCAGAAGTCCAAATGGGTCTCACTGGGATAAATTCGAGGTGTTGGCAGCACTTTCTCTGGAGGCTCTAGGGAAGAAACCATTTCCTTCCCTTCGCTAACTTCTGGAGGCCGCCTGCCTGCACTTGTGGCTCATGGGCCCTTCCTGCATCGTCAGGGCTGCCAGAGTAGCATGGTCACGTTCTCTCTCTGACCCTCCAGCCCACCTCTTCATAGAGGCCCCTGAGATTATGTTGGGCCCACTCTGATAACCCAGGATAATCTCCCCATCGCAAGATCTTTAATTTAATCATACCTCAAAGTCTCTTTTATCACGTAAGGTAACATATTCTCCACTCTGGACATCAGGATTCGGACTCTTTGGGGGGCCATTTTCTGCCTACCACAGTCGAGTGAAACGGTTTAAATGCAGGCAACCAGCCATGTGCCTGGCACCTACGTACCTACAAGCACCGCCCAGCCTGCTCTCTCGCTACTGCAGGGGTTCTAGAACTTTCGCAGTGTCACAACCGCCCTCTGCGGCAGCAGAGTTTCTCATTCAGTAGGTCTGAGGAGGGGCCTGAGGGTTTTCTTGTCTAACAAGCTACCAGGTGCTACTGACACCGCCGGTTCCCGGGTAACAGTCTGGAACTACTGCCTAGGGAACAGGGGCCAGGCTTCGAAACCAGGAAGAACAGGCTTTGAAACCTGCTCCACTCTCCGAGAAATTAAACACTCTGGGACCCAGTTTTCTCATTTGCAATTTTATAAGGTTCAGATGATTCCGAAGGAAGCATGGTGGCTTGTATGGAGTAGAAGTTTAATCACCCGTTGTACACGCTGTAGATTTTTCTCTCTTCATGGCAGTCTTAGGATTGTTGTGTTGTTATGTAACATAGACCTCGCAATGAACAGGGGCCGCTCCTGCTACGGGTTGAATTGTGTCTTCCCCCCATCCTGCTTCAAAATTCATATGTTGAACTCCTAGTACCTTGGAATGTGACCTTTTTTGGAAACGGTTGTTGCAGATATAATTAATAGAGATGAGGTCCTTAGGGGAGGTCCTAATCCAACATGACTGTGCCCTTATAAAAGAGGGGATATTTGGACACAGACACACATGGAGGAGAGATGGTATGACGAGACTGGGAGAACACCATCCATGAGCCAAGGAGCCACCCGACACTGGGGGAAGGGATCGGAGCAGATCCTTCTCTGGCACCATCGGACGGAGCATGGCCCTGCTGACACCCTGATGTTGGGACTGTTGGCCTCCAGAACTGTGAAACAATCAATTTCTGTTGTGTAGGCCACTCAGTGTGTAGTATTAGACTTTGTTATGGCAGTCCTAGAAAATTAAGGTAGCCCCATCAAAGTAATTTCTTCATTACTTACTATTAATAGAATACCCTAGATCAGGGGTCCCCGACCTATGGTGAGTTATATAATTATTTCATTATATATTACAATGTACTAATAATAGAAATAAAGTGCACAATAAATATGATGCACTTGAATCATCCCCAAACCATCCCCCTTGCCACCGTCCATGGAAAAATTATCTTCTATGAAAATGGCCCCTGGTGCCAAAAAGGTTGGGGATCGCTGCCCTAGATGACTGAACCCAGGGAGGGCAGCAGCAGAGAGGAGGTGGCCAGTGAAATCTGGGAAGGCCCCACGTCCACCGACCCAGCAAGCCACCATGGCCTCTGCCCCTGCCTTCCTGAGGTGCCGGCAGCCTCCTAAGGGCAGGGGGGCCAATGCTGGGTCCCTTCAGCTCTGAGGCTGGCTCCTCCTGCATTCCAGAAGGACACTGGCTCCGGAAAGTTCAGCGGGGAGATAGGAGGGCGTCCCACAGGGCTGGTCAGTAGCGAGTGAAGTTGTGTTTCTAGAAGGGTGTGTCTAACCCACGGGCCAGCTAGCAGGTACTTTTGGCTTTGCCAGCCATACAGCCCTTGTCACAAGCATGCCACTCTGCTGTTTTAGCACAAAAGCAGCCATGGGTAATACATTTGAAAAATGAGCCTGTCTGTGTTCCAGTGAAATTTTATTTGTAAAAACAGGCAGCAGGCCGGATTTGGCCTGTGGGCTGTAGTTGTCTAACCTTGCTTAATAATATATCCCCTGACCCCCACTGGGGTGGCGGGCGCTGCATTTTTGCTTTCAAATTTCATTTGGCGCTTAGTATGGCCACCATCCCCCCGTGCAAATGACCATTAATGTTGGTTCTAACTCAGCTCCAGATGACACCCACTGCCGGACAGCTGCCAGACCCGGGGCTGCGGAACGGGATCCAGCGAGCAGCCACGCCCCACCCACAAGCGAGGATCCGGCCTGAAGGGCAAACCATGCGAGCGGCCTTCAGTCTGCAGAGAAGGGCCCTCGGCGCCCAGCAGGCAGGTCCGGGAGCATCGAGCCTTCGCACAAAGCCCGCGTCGCCGTCGCCGGGCGGGTCCGTCCGTCTGGGCTTGGAGACGGGGCTCGGCCTCGGTGTTCCCTTAGAACAGCAGCCCGGTCCGGATTAGCAGTAGCGGCAGCAGCCGCTCGGGAGAGGGCTCTGCGATGAAAGGGTCCTATTTCCGCTCCACCGCCGCTCGCCTTTTTGCGAAGTCGAGTCTGAGACAAGCTCGGAAACCTGCCCGGCCATGAGTGATGAGTCAGACGTTTACCAAACACGTTCGCTCTCCTGCGCCACGACACCTGCCCCGCGCTCAGGGCTGCAGGCGGGGTCTGCGACGAGGCCACGCGGGCCGGGCGGACGCACGTCTGGGTCGGGGCGGGGCACAGCCACGCGCTTCGAAGCTCCGGCGCGAACTCCCGCTGCTGCCTGTCCTCAGAGCAGCTGCCACCGCCCGCGCTTGCGTGAAGGGAAGCCTGGCCTCGAGAGGCCTCGGGTGTCGGAGCCCTGTGGAGGACTGGCTCTTCTCTTGCCAGCAGCAGGAGTGCTCAGACACGAAAGCCGGGCCTGACTGCATCGTATTACACCACATTACAGCCAAGTCTCGCCCTGACTCTATGAGCAGGAATTATTCTCCGCATCTTTCAGAGGGGGAAACCGAGGCTTGGAGGGATGGACAATTGTCTAACGACACGAAGCCAGTAAGTAGCAGAGACAGGGCTGGAGTCCATCTCTCCCGTCTCCCAGGGCACTCCTCCCTCCTCAGCACCCTCTGGGGAGTCCTTCCACTGTGATCTGGACCAGCCCATGAGGATCCAGAAGTTTCTAGAGCAGTTGAAGGGAGCATGAATTTTGGGGTATGCCTCAGAGTAGCTCCAGAGTTATTGTGGGGATCCACATCCAATCCATAAGCAAAATGGAGTTCTAGACCCACGCCGGTACCAGCTGGAACTTTCTGCACTGTGGGCTGCACGGGTCCACCTCGCAGGCACTGCGGGCAAGTGGGGCCCCAGGTTCACACTTCTACAGTTCTACTTTCCCAGGTGGAAATGGAGGATGGCCTGTCTACACTGAATGGAATTCAATCGTATGGGGAAAAAACGGGATAAAAGGAGGAAGCCCCTATATATACTAGGAGTTTACAAAGGTCCGTATTCTTCCACCCAGAGTTGTGGATTGCTTGCGAAACTTGCCCCAATTTTCTGCCCTTTCCTGTGTCACTGTCCTTTGTAATGTGACTTTATAGCTCCTCTTATCAAAGGGTGGAGTCTGTCTCCCTACAGCTTGAATCTGGGCTGGCCTTGTGACTTGCTCAGCCAATAGACTGGACCAAAATGATGGTGTGTGTGCCCAATTTAAGCCTTGTATACTTCTGCTTGTTCTCTTGAAACCTTGTCCAGCTATCATGTGACAAGCCAGGGCCGCCTGCTGAAGGGTGAGACCACATGAAGCATAGGCAAGCTGTCCTAGCTGATTCCACCTCAGACAAGCTGGCCGTTGCCCCACCTCGCAGCTAACTACAGATGCAAGGTTCAGTCCAGTCTAGAAGATTAGAACCGTCTGGATGAAGCCAGCCCAAATTGCTGACCCCAGAACTGTGAGCTACACAAATGATGGTTGTTTTAAGCCAGTAAACCTTGGGCTAGTTTGTTTTGCAATAACTATATGATATACTCAGTAACTTTTTTGATAGGAATCCATTCTAGTAACAGAAATTCCATCAAAATGTATATCTATCAACAGGCTCATTTCAGTGTTGATTATAATAGCAAAAACAATTTTTCGTGAAAACCTACCGAACCAATATTAAGGGATTGGTAAAATGAATCTCGATGTATCCATATAATGCAGTTTTATAGTGCAGCCTTCTAAATGCACAGAGATTGAATAACCTACACTGCCGCACATGGCAACACCGCAGAAGACTGCAGGAATAAAAAGAAATAAAAAATGTCTCAATATTCTGCAGGGCTCTCCACGATATTGGGTTTGTTTTGCTTTTTTTAAAAAAAAAGTTTAATAAGTATGCATAGCTGGGTTAGGGAGAGGGAAGAAAGAGCAGTTGGAGCACAGGAGATTATTTTAGGGTAGTAAAACTGCTCTGTATGATGCTATGGTGAATACATGTCATTATACATTTGTCGCAGCCCATGGAATGTACCACACCGAGAGTGAACCCCAATGTAAACTATGGCCTTCGGAGGATGACGCGTCAATGCAGGCTCATCAGTCATACCAAATGTGCACTGTGGTGGGGGGTGTTCGCAGTAAGGGAAGATACGTGTGTAGGGGGCAGTGAGTATGTGGGAGCTTTCTTATAAACCTAAAACTGCTCTCAAAAAAATAAAGTCTACTTTTTTTAAAAAAGCTTATCTAGAAAAGGGGAAGATACTGTACACACACACACACACACACACACATATTTATATACTAATATTTTAAAATGCAAGGGAAGAACAAAACTGTTTCTAACGGAAGAGGGGAGAGTAAGGTAAGACTACAGAAACGGAACTGGACTTCTCTAAATGCACCATGGTTTATAGATTTGACTTAGGGACCACATAAATATTTCATGCAATTATGAGATTAAATGTTTTAAATCCCTAAAAGTAAAAACCAAGTGTAATACAATAATCTAACAGTATATGGAATTGGTGATATAAACGCATAGGAACCATTTCCAATGGATTTAAAGCACAGAAAGTTGATAGATGCCCAAGCAAGGTATAAACTAAGACAAAAAAAGAGCCCAAAAGCATCTTAAGTTTTTTCAGTAATTATATTGTTGATGGAAGTGCTGGTGCAGTTATTTTGAACTGCTGTGTGTGTTGTGGAATAAAGTCTCTGAATCAGTTTGTTGGTATTGCTAAGACCCAGGACTTTTGGCCTAGGAGGAATGAGACAGATGTAAAATCAATGAGGTTAAGTTTAACGCCTATAATCCTGGATTGAATTGCAAGTATTGGTATGAATTTTTGATATTTTTTTGATATATTTTTGATATATTTTTATCTTTAATTTTTTAAAAAAGCATTTCTTAGCTCTGTTGAAAAGACCTAAAAAATAGTGACTAACCCAATAGCATTGAGCACCCTTAGTACTCAGATTGCTGTCTCTAAATACCGTTTCGTACTAAATTACTCCTTGAAGAAATGACTGGTTCTAGGTCCAAGTGAGAAATCTCAAGTGAGTCTGACATCTAATCAGAAAAACAAGGAAGCTAACAAATTACAAAGGTCACATCCACAGACACAGGAGCCAATCAGAACAGTTGCCAAAGATGGGAGAATTTGAGTATCAATGAGGATTTTTACAACCGTAAACTACATTCATGCGTTCATATTGATAATGACTTTTGAAAACTCATTGTTCCTATTAGCGAACCAGTAAACCAACTCATTTAAAAAATAATTGGTAAATCAAGATAAAGAATCAAGCATTTATCTTGCCCTTTCCTTACAAAATGTACTACAGGGTACCCAATAGTTGATGAGAGGAACTTTATAGAATTATTCCAGCTAATACATGGAAAAAAAACAAATGAATTAAAATATCACTATTTTGCAACACCTAACAAATTAATGGATAAGGCAAAAATGATGAGGGGCTGACATCACAAAAAGAGAAACAACCTAACCTCATGTGCTTACCTATGGAAGTTCCCTTTACCACCCATGAAGTATTCTTACCAAAAAAAAAAAAAAAGAAATGAAATCTGATTGTGCCTCCAGTTCTAGTCGCCAATTTATAGAAAATACATAGCACAACCGGCATGGTGGCTCACACCTGTAATCTCAATGCTTTGGGAAGCCAAGAGGGGAGAACTGCTTGAGGCCAGGAGTTTGAAACCAGGCTGGGCAACACAGCAAGACCCCCATCTCTAAAAAAAAATAAATTTTTTTAATTAGCCAGGCATGGAGGCATAGTCCTAGCTTCCTGGGAGGCTGAGGCAGGAGGACTGCTTGGGCCCAGGAATTCGAGGTTGCAATGAGTTGTGATTGGGCCACTGAACACTCCAGCCTGGAAGACAGAGCAAGACCTTGTCTCTAAAAACGAAAAAAGAAAAGAAAAGAAAAAGAAAAAGAAAGAAAGAAAAAGAAAATACAGGCAAACAGGAAATATTAAATTATACTGTAATGATGCAATCAGCAGAACTAAGAGAAATTTTACAGAAAAGATGACACTGTTTCTCAACAAATCAGCTGCAAAGAAAATAAAAGGAAAGAGAAATAAGATGGAGGAGAAATCTATAGATTAAAAGAGACTTTAAAGACTTATCAATCAACTTCAATAATACCAGCACTGGACCACCAAATAGACACCATTAGCTTTTTTTGGCGAATATTTGGTTTTGGACTGTGTTTAGGCACTTCATCTTTATGCAACCATTGTGCTGAAACATTTGCGATTGTCAAAAAGAATCCATTTTTCATCACACATAACAATATGGTGTAGAAATGGTTTACCTTTCTGTCGCAACAGCAAAGAAAGACAATGTCTCTGCTGACACTCGTTTAATTCATGCAGAACCCATCTATCCAGCTTCTTTACCTTGCTGATTTGTTTCAAATGGTCCAATATTGTTGGAATAGTAATGTCCAACCTTGCTGCTAATTCACATGTAGATTGAGATGGATTCACTTCCACAACAGCTCTCTGCTCATCATTATCCACCTTGGTCTAAGGTCGCCCACATGGCTCATTTCCAAGATGAAAATCACTAGAACAGAATTTCTCAAACCAAACATACTGTGCATTTATAGCCACATCCTTCCCAAACACTTGGTTGATATTTCGAGCTGTCTGCACTGCATTGGTTCCACAACTGAACTCATATTTGACAATAATTTTTGACCTATCCATGGTTTCACGAAAACTGCTCTAAAAAATGTAAAAGATAATCATGAGCCAAAACATGTGTTTACAAGACTGAGGATGTACCTTCCCAATAAAAATAAAACAAGAAATGTCAAAGTAAAATGACAGAGATATCAACTGTCAAACTTAGTACTTAAGGAAACCAGACATTTCATACTTAATAACCCAATAATTATGAAACAACTGGGGAAATTTGGACCCTGGATGATAAAGAATTATTATCAAATTACTATTACCATTTGATAAAAGGAATACACAAGTTATTATTTATTGGGAATCAACTAGGTGCTCAACAACATTCGAGGTACCAGACATTCAATCTCTCATTTAATTCTCACAACAACCTTGCAGGTAGTAGCTATTGGTCTCATTTTTCAGTGAGGCCCCTGAGGCATGAAGTACATTTCCCAAGGCTGTTCAGCTAGTCAGCCATCAAAACTGGTGCACACCTATGATATACACATGTCACTCATTTGCTGTTATAGCAAAGCGTTGGCTTCAGCCAAAGTGCTTAACAGCAGTGGAATGATGGATAAGTTCTGGCAGATTCTCTCAGGGGAGTATCGTGGAGTAATTTAAGATGATAGTTATGAAGACTTTGTAGCAATTTAGAAGCACATTTATGATTAAGCAATCACAAAGTCTTGTATGTATTCTAACTACATTTTAAAAATACACATGGCCAAATATTGAAAGGGAACAAGGTAAAATAACAGGCATTGTTTTAGGGTGATGTGAATACATTTTATTTGCACTTTGTTCTTTATTTATTTATTTATTTATTTTTGAGACAGAGTCTGGCTCTGTTGTCCTGGCTAGAGTGCCATGCATCAGCCTAGCTCACAGCAACCTCAAACTCCTGGCCTCAAGTGATCCTCCTGCCTCAGCCTCCCGAGTAGCTGAGACTACAGGCATGCGCCACCATGCCCGGCTAATTTTTTCTATATATTTCTAGTTGTCCAGCTAATTTCTTTTCTATTTTTTTTTTAGTAGAGACGGGGTCTCGCTCTTGCTCAGGCTGGTCTCGAACTCCTGAGCTCAAGCGATCCACCCGCCTCGGCCTCCCAGAGTGCTAGGATTACAGGCGTGAGCCACCGTGCCCGGGGCCTGCAGTTTGTTCTTTAATGTTGGGTTACTGTTACAATACATAAACATACAGAAAATGTTTTCTGACCTATGTTTATTTCTTTAGGATTTCATTTTCTTTTTAAGTAATGTATTTATCTCCTGTTGCTACTGTAACGCATTGCCAAAAACAACACAAATTTATTATCTCACAGTTCTGGAGGTGAGAAGTCCAAAATAAGTTTCATTGGCCTAAAATCAGCAGATCTGTGTCCACTGGTCTGTGCTCCTTCTGAAAGCTCCAGGGGAGTAACAGTTTCCTTGCCTCTTCAACCGTTGGTGGCTGTCCACATTCCTTGGCTCATGGCCTCTTCCTCCATCTCCAAAGAAAGCGGCATAGTGTGGTCACATCACCTTCTTTGGCTCTGACCCTCCTCCCTCTCTTGTAAGGACCCTGGTGATTGCGCTGGGCCAGCCCAGTTCATCCGGGATAATCTGTCCATCCGAAGATTCTTAACTTAATCACATCTGCGAAGTCCCTTAACATGCAAAGTAACATATGCACAGGTTCCAGGGATTAGGACGTGGCCACGTTTAAGGAGGGCGTTTTCCTGCCTGCCACAGGTAGCTCATCCCGCAATCTGCTCTTGGCTCGCCTGTCGTGGGACACTGTGTGTTCCAGCGTGACGCTTCTAGATAAGATGGCTAAGACCTCTGAGACAAGATCTTAATCACTTGGGAAAAATGAACTAAAAATGAACAGTGAGAAACACAGACACCGTGACAGGGCCGAGGACAGGTGAGTAGCCAGTGCGCGACCCAGGGCAGCGTGGCGCCTCGGAGCTCCCAGCCGAGGGCGGCGTCCGTGCTTCCTGGGGCTGCTGATAGTGGCAGGGCTCACAAGAGAAGGCTGACTCCCGGCAGGTGTCCGGGAGCCCTGCCCCGGTTAACCGAGGCTGAGCAGTTCGCCAGACAGACAAACGCAACCCTCCCACGGCTGCAGGCACCACAGCAGAGAGGCCTCTTGCGGTCAGGCTTATGAAGCAGGAACCAGGGTTTCCTCGCAGCTGCCCGGTGGCCGATGGAAACATGACAGACCCTCAGTGCCCGAGGCTTTGAAGTAGGGGTCCGGGAGCCAGGAATTCCTCAGGGAATCGCGCCGCCGTGATGGGACCGCCGATGCCGGCAACGACGGGCACGTGGAAGAACTTGGCTGTGAAGGAGCCGGTACGACGGCGCGATGCGCCCCGCATGGACCGGCCGCACCTGTGCCTCCGAAGCTTCTCGGCGTGCCGGGGTGAGGCGGGGTCTCGGGTCTTCCCTCCTCCCGTCCCTCCGTCTCCGAGCAGCTGCCCCCGAGTCAGGCCAGCGAGCGCGTTGCCTTGCTCTTCCGCTTGGGCTGCCCGTGCCAGGGCACGTCGCTTCTGTCCCTTGGCTTCCTCCAAAACGCCGCCCGCAGGCCCGCACGCGAGGCTCAGGGAACCATACGGCAGCCAGACCCCAGACGCGTTCCGGTCGGGCGTGATCCTTGCCACTCCTGGAAGTCGTGTTCTCGGCCCCGCCCCGCCGTGCCTTCCACGCCCCATCGCTGATTCTCTGTTTTCTGCGCCCGCCCTTCCGTTTCCTCTCAGCCCGAACTTAGCTCACTTTGTAACGCAGGGGATTCGTCTCCGCCTCCTCCGCGTGGTTCCGGACCTGCCCCTGCACAAGTGAAGATTGAGACGGCGCCGCGAGAAATCGGCGCGGAAATGCGGCCTCCCTTTTCGCTCTCACTCTCGCATCTGCAAGAGAAAGGGAGAGTCCCCGTCCGAATTTATTGCATACCCTTTAAGGCAGTTTGGGTTTTAAGTAACAATTCTCCGCCTCACATTGCATAGCTAAGAAGGCAGGTGCAGCATCGATTTATGGACCAAAATCCCCAGTTCCCAGTCCCAGCGCTGCCAAGTGACCTTGGGTTGGTCACTTTACTTCCCTGAGACTTGGTTTTCTTACTGGTAAAGGGCCACAGTGATGTCTCACGGAGCTACTGTGGTGCTTAAATGAGAAAACACGCAGGACTCTTTGGCAGTGGCGGAAGGGACCTGGGCGTTACCGCTAGCTGGGAACCACCGCTTATGCAGTCGGTGATCCGTCCGCACGGCGAGCTGTCGGCTGGCTGGCTGCGGCTGCGTGAGGAGCAGAGCCGGGCTAGTCCACTGAAAGGCCAGTTGAGTTCGTTTGAGAGTCGGGCTGTCCTGCTTCCGCGCGCAGACCGGCCACACGATGCGGGGTGTGGGGCAACTGCTGACAGTCCTGAGAGGCAAATGCCATCTTCTGCAGTCTTAGGGAGAAAGAAGAGAGTGACAGTGTCACTGCAGGACCCATGGGAGTGGCCCGGCCTTCCGTAGGTGACACTTCTCACTCCTTCATGGCAAAGCCAAACCTAGACTAGTAAAATATAGAGGGATGTCTCCCTTTTGTTTGGGGTCACTTTTTATTGGCTGCTAGAAATTACATTGCTGCCTATAACTCAGCACCACCCGTGTCCGAGGTCTCCTGATTTCTTTATCATTATTGCTTCAGTCTGTTCATTTGTTTGTTTTTGCTTTAATCAATGGATTAAAACAAGTTCTTGATAATGCAAATCCTATGAGACGCTTCTTCAAATAAAGGATCCCATGACCAACTAAGTTTGGGAAATCGACCGTTTCCACTGAAGAATCATAGCGCAAATTTGCATTTTAGAGCTCCCAAGACATCGTGAGGTAAAGAGACCTGTTGAACTTCATTGAACCCGTTTTTTCCACAAAAGAACATTTCCAAACCAATACAAATGGTTTGCAAACAAGATTTGAGGACTGCTGCTTTGCCGGGCATTTCTATTTGCCTGCAGGTGTGTTCTCACCTTAATCATGCCTCCCTGGGCCTAGAGGGGCAGCTGCGTTCCTGGCCTGCTGGCTTCTCTGCGTCCAGCCAGTGGAGAGTGGGGTCAGGGAATTTATCTCCCAGAATCCCCCCTCTCAAGGTTGCTTTCTGCTGCTACCCCCCAGGCAACAATGGCCCTTTGTGTAGTTGTTTTCTCCAGGTGCCAATAACCCATCTTTGTTTTTACTCCTGAAGCCAGGAGCACAAAGCAGGCGGCACCAGCTCTGCCACGTTGCTAACGCCGATTCCTGCCCCATCCCTGGGCAGTTTCCCTCAACTCTGCCCACACCTCGGTAAATCATCCCTTTCAAAACACTCTCCTTAATTACTCCACGAGCATATACTCCCCTTCTCCTGCCAGGACCCTGCCTAAGGTGCTGCTTTCAATCCATGAGACGATAGTAAAAAAGTCTAGCACAGTGACACAAGGAAATACTTTCAAAATCTAGTTAATAGCCAGTTGCGATCAGACTCCTGTAAGACATGCAAAACAGAGCATAGATTGCCAGTGTAACACTGGATCCCTGCAGCGGCTCAGCCCGATGTCACTGGGCCATCAGTCCTGTCCTGACTCACCATGCAGTGCGATCTCACAGCTTCAAAAAGGACTTTGGCAAAGCCAGGTCCACAAGTGCCCAGCCATAACCTTAGCTATCGACAAACACTCCCAGTTCCTTCCAGGATACTCAGAATTCTAAGTGAGAACACCTGTTGGGAAGCCCAATTTTTTAAAAAAAGCAGTTCTAATGCCAGACACCAGTGTAATGAAAGACATCTGCCATGGGTTCCCCTTTATAAACGGGACTTCTCATGTGATTCCTTGCCAGGATTTTTGAAGACTAATAAAAAAGCAAATTTAATAGATATGCCCCTCATCCTTGGTTGGTTACGAACCGTGTACTGAATGTCTCCTGATGCAAGTACTGTGTGTGCTAGGGCCAGGGAGCTGGTGGGAGGAGAAACAGAAATCAGTGAAATTGAGAAACTGACAGGATCATTAAAGGAAAATAGATACTCTCAAATTTGAGCCTATAGAGCATAAAAATAGTCATTGTAACAGTTTAGATATCTAATAGAGATATAAATAGAAAACTACACTTTAGTGTGAGGCTAGGTTTTGTGTGTCTGCCCACCCGTGCTTGTATCTGTGTGTCTATATGCATGGAAAAAAAGACGGACAAGTTCAGAAACAACATGGAGTAAGGAAGAAAGTATTTCATGTTTGGAGTTAATTAGCTACATGAGAACAGGTAAATTACTTAATCTGAAATTTCTTCACCTGAGAAGACGGGCATAAGTGAGATACATCACATAAGTAGGAAGACAGGCACAAATCTCATGAAAATTCAGCAAAATAAGATAAACAAAGGAAGCTGGGCTGAGCTGGGACTTAGGACTTAGATGGGACTCATTAAATGTCAGTTCTCCTCCCTTCCTCAGACAAAGAAGAGGCTCTGAAATCTACTTCTAGTTTGTTTGTGGAGCTTAGTGGACAAAGTGAGACTTTAAAAGGCTTTTGACCAACAAAGGGGAGGGGCTGACAGAAATCGCGGCACTTTCACGGGCTAAGGGGGGAAATTAGAGAACTGAAAAAAATATCAACGTCCCTATGAAGGTCAAGCAATCCATTCTGTTGCCTCTGGAGAGAATTAAAGTAGTCTAGAAAACATTTTCTTTTCTAAAGAAATTTCTAGAAAAGTATTAATCGCTCCGTGACCTACCTAGGTCACGTCTTCTAGAGCCACTCCAATGCTGCATCCAAACCCTTACATTCAAGCGCTTCTCTCCACTTTTCAACACAGATTTCTCATCCGCAATTTCAGCTCCACTGCCCCGCCCCAACTGTGGCCCCCGAGACGGCGTAAAGCTACCCAACCTGCATCCCACGGGTTCTCTATTTACTTTCAGGCCATGATTTGCACGCCTTTTTCCAGTCTTCAAGGAAGTGTTATGTAGGTGCCAGGCTGACACGGGAAGGAGACTTTGGAAACAAATTCAGCTTAGGTCGAGGTAAACTTTAAAAATCACCCGGAAAAGAACTGAAGCTTTGTTCAGAAGAGTTGGAAAGCCTCCAAAGCCAATTCACGCGTCTTCCCTGGTCGTTTGTGTGGGAGATGGGGAGGGTGTCCGCAAACTCCATGCTTCCTCAGGGACCGTACCCGTCTGCAACAGCCCGCGATCTCACCAACTGGCTAGGTGACCTCCGATAATTGCAAATGCTGTTACACTCGTACTCAAAACATCATTTTAAAAAAGGTGACAATTCATTTCCAAACCACAACACAGTTTATCAGGAGAGGAAGGGACAGTGTCACTCTGCAAACGCGCAAGAGAAGGGCTTCCTTGTTGGTTTCCTGGGGCAGGGCCCTGAGGACCACGGTAATTATTATAGAGCACAGGGTGGGGCCCTCTGGGCTGAAAATGATAGGACAGGTGCTGCCCTAATTACTGGATTTTATTGGGATGATACTGGAGTTGTGGTTGTCACCATCTGTTGGAGTTCATTAACTAGACCTCATAAATGGCAGGCTAGGGCTCTAAAGGGACATGGGGACTGTCTGAAGCCTTTTAGTGGAATCAGGAAAGTCATGGGTAGCTCCCCTGGGAAGGTGACATCTCAGCAGAGACCCAAGGTGGTAGAGTCTATCTCAGCCAAAAGCTAAAGATTGCAATCCCACCTCCAGCGCGATTCACCAGGTTAGTGCTGCTCAAACTTTGAGTATCCACATAACCTGGGGATCTTGTTTGAATGTAGATTCTGATTCAGTAGATCTTGGGGGCCCAGAGAGTCTGCATTTCTAAAAATCTTCCCAGTAATGCTACTGGTCTGAGGATTACTCTCTGAGTTATTAATAACAAGGCACTAGATGACCTTCTGAAGTATTCGGCTTCCTGTGTCTCAGTTTTCCAGTCTCTAAAATGGACTTCCAAGGATTAGAGAAAGATGAATATGGATTCATCTGTAGCATATTTAGATCTATCACACTACTGACCAAAAAACTGCTGATTAATTCATATATTTTGTGGGGAGGGGAAGGGAGGATGGAGGATGCCTAGAAGACTTACCAAATTGCTTTTCCTTATATCCTATCAGTTTTTTCTTTACCTAAAGATTTTTTAAAAATCCTTTTCCTACTTCAGTTTTTATACTATTATTAGCCAAATGACAGCTCCTAAAGCAGAATGTATTATACAAAGGAACTGAATTATTAAAAAAAAAATTCTTCAGCTAAAAATGCACAAGCTGTTGGTAACTTATAATTTTGGAGGTTAACTGATTTACTAACACATGTAATAATCTATGAGCAAAGGCAGGGCCTGTGTGTGCTGCCTTGATAACTAAGTGACAAACATTGTCTATCATGCAGCCTCTTCGCTATAATTAATTTTCTGCTTAAACAGCATAACATTCATCTCAAAATTGCAATATTTATAGTTGCGATCACACAGATGTTAAATTCAGGGGCTTCCTGACTAACCATGAAATTTACCACTTGCACCTTGACATCTTGGTTTTTCACAGCATCTCATTAAGAGTCTAAAAGTCAGGGTGTGGGGGAAGTTTTGACAAAGCTCCCAGGACTCAGGCAAACAAAAATGCAGGCTGGGTTCGTTTCACATACGGAACAAAACACAAGCTATGTTCGGGCCAAGTAGATGTTACCATTTTTGAAGGGAAATTACATATTCCATTCATTGGCTCACCAGAACTGTTCTCTTTGAGAACACCTTTTTCACTTCATTTTTTCTACTCCAGAACATTTGGGATCTCTTTGAACATTCCCAGTTGCTAACTTCTGGTTGATTACTCCTGCCATCTAATTCATACTCAGAATCATGTCTTAGCGATTTTGTTGTATGAGAGTAAGACGTGTTTATGCACTTCTGTGAGAAGGCACCATTCCTCCTTATGTCCTGAGCTTCTGCTATGTGCCAGGGGCCCTGAAAGGCCCAGAGCATAACAGTGGTTAGTAAAACCGCTGCCGGCGCTGGCGCTGTTAGTGCGCTTTGGCCCGACCTCTGCAGTTCCAATCTCCTCGTCTCCGGTGCCCCTTCGTACACTTCTCGGTGCTCTCAGCCTGGCAGTACGCGGAAGTTGCCTATCTGTGCGCCGTCTGCCCCCGAGACTGTGCCTGTCCCCCAGCTTTCAGCAAATGCTTTGGGACTGAAC
This sequence comes from Avahi laniger, assembly GCA_963575035.1. Taxonomy (NCBI): domain Eukaryota; kingdom Metazoa; phylum Chordata; class Mammalia; order Primates; family Indriidae; genus Avahi; species Avahi laniger. The sequence continues at coordinate 3,650 of CAUYSK010089970.1, read as the reverse complement.
TGCTGTCCGCTGCTCCCCGCCTCTGTATCCACCCAGTCTAACCAGGGAAACAAGCCACTCTAGGTGCTTCCAAAAGGGAATTTAACGCAAGGAATTGGTTTGCAGGGGACAGAAGAATGAAGAGGCCAAGAAGGGGCCTTAGGCAATCCCAGGATTAGCATCTGCAGGAAGAGCCTCCACTCCCAGGGCTGGGAGGAGGCTGGGGCAGTCAGACCAGGACCGGAAGCAGCAGGAGCCGCCTGGCAGGAACTGCGTGGGGGAGGCAGGCGATGGGACAGAGGAGATGAAGAAACGCGGCTGGGGAGGCTGGGGCGGCAGCGGGTTGAGACTGGCTTCTGCCAGTGCATCCCAGTGGCCCACCTATCTGGGAGCCAACTGTCAAGGAACCCTGGGGAGTGTGACTCCCTGACACAGGCAGCGCAGGAGGGGTGGGGGATGGGGCTGGGAGCAAATAGGCAAACTATGGGCGCCCCTCCGATTCTTCCCCCACGCGTCGCCACCAAAGTATTCTTTCTAAAACGCAGATCTGACTTGTTCTCCTCGATGTAATCAGAACAGCTCTTCGCTGTCTAAAGCTGCCGTCCCCCACCCCGGCCGCCGACCGGCACCTGTCTGTGGCCCGTTACTGACCCTGGGTGAGAGCTCTGCTTCCCCCAAACGCCACCCACCGCCTGTCTCCTGCCCCTGGAAAAATGGTCTTCCATCAAACTCAGGAAGGGGCTGCACAGCGCGGGGCCGGCTCGCATCTCCACCTGAGCTCCGCCCTCCGCCCCGCCCCCACCCCGTCCCTGCAAACATTGTCTTCCTTGAAACTGGTCCCTGGTGCCAAAAAGGTTGGGGACCGATGACCTGAAAGATAAGCACCAAACTCTGCAGGGATAGAAAACGGCAGTAGAAATACGGTATCTCAGAGGCCGGTCAGAGAGGACCCTGAGAACACCGCTCCACCGTACCCGGGGAAGACCGACGGCCAGCGGGCACAGGCCGAGCGCGCTCATCTCCGCGTGCAGGTGGGACTGGGCGTGCTCCAGCACCCGAGGCTTGTCCTGTTGGGAATGTTCCCGAGTCATCGCCAATGGAAACATGCACATGCATGTTCAAATCACACTAATGCTTTTGAGGTGCTTTCAAAGCATCCTCTACTTCGATCCTCGCAACGGGTAGAAGAGACATCACCCCCTTCACTGCTGGTAATGAGGGAGCACGCGAGGACGGGAAGGGGAGATGACGGAGATGAGCGGGGGCTCGGAACTGGCCAGTGGCGGGCACCCCTGGAACCTGGGGGCCTTGAGTCCCGGTACAAGGCCATTTCCACCAGACCCACGGGCCCAAGCCTCGGGTCTCAAACCCCTGAAAAGTCCTAGAAATCAGGTCTGGATCCTTGCAACGGGTTTTCAATGCACAAAATATTAATCAGAAATCACACGTTAAGGTAAGTTTGTTTGCTAAATTAAACGTGAGATTGATTTTTGTTTTCCATTGAACTTCAGTCCTCTTAGCTTGGTAACTAAAATTACCTGTGAGAAAAATTAATTAAATTTATTTAATGGGAAAAAAATAAGCTCCAACACATGGGAAATGAGGAGGGCACGGGGCAGAGAGGGAGAAAGCTGGGAATTATTAGGGTTCTTAATCCCGTCCTCTATGTGTAGCCTGTATAAAGTTCTCTGTGCTTTGTTTCTTGGCTAGAATTTTTCTATTAGGAGGGGGCCAGATGAATTTAGAAAGAAAATTGTGAACTGGGGATAAGACAAAGAGAGCTTAAAAATAAACCTAGATAAATTGGTGCAAACTCTCAGTAGGGCAATTTGACATCTCTATCAATATCCCTAAAAATGTGCCTTCCCTTTGAGCCAGCAGTGTCACTCTTGGGAATTTACCCTAAACAAATAAGTCATGGTTGTCCACAAATATATAGAAGAATGATTATTTAATCACTAATTATGAAAGTGACAAATTATATATAATTTAAATGTCCAACAATCAAGAATTCTTTAAGTAATCTGTGGTACATTCTTACAAGAGAATTCCATGAGTTCATGGAAAATGGTGATGTAGGGGAAAATGTTCATGTGAGATGTTAAGAAATCAAAGTAAGCTATGAAACTTTGTACTTTTTTAAAAAAAGTATTACCTCAAATTGTTAACACTGGCCATCTATGGGTTCTGTAATTATGGGTGATTATATTTTCTTTCTTTTTTTTTTTTGCTTATTATATATTTTCTAAACTCTCTACACTGAGTTTGATTTGGTTGTTTTGATTTCTCAAATTTCAAATGCATCTTTTAATGTTATGATAATGCTGAATTATTTTTTAAATCAGGTGTGTTAAGCTATATTCTGAATATACAGAAAAATGTACTTTTTAGCGTATAAGCCTATACATTTGGTGAACATATACAACGTAATCAAAATATTGATCCCAAAAACATCCTCTTGAGTCCCTCTGTAACCAGTCCCCTCGCCTCTCTCAGTCGAGCCCCTGGCAATCATCGATCTATTTTTTTCTCCCTATAGTTTTACCTTTTCCAAAATGTCATATAAATGAAACCATACAGTGGGCAACCTTTTGAGTCTGGCTTCTTAAACTTAGCATAAAACGTTTGAAATTAATTCATATTCTTGCAGGAATACATAGTTCATGGTATGGATTAACTGTAATTTATATATCCATTCTTCAGTTGATGAACATTTGGGTTGTTTTTAGGTTTTTTTTTAATTATGAATAAAGCTGCTATAATTATTCTCAGACAGGGTTAGCTGCGGACATATGTTTTTGCTTCATGTATGTTTCATAAATACTTAGAAGTGGGATTTCTGGGTCATAGTCTAAGCGTGTGTCTAACTTTCTAATAAACAGTCAAACCGTTTCCCCGAGTGGCGGCACCGCTTTGCAGCCACTTGCTCTGCAGCTTTGCCGGCACTGGCTAGTGCCACATTTTTGCTTGTTTATTTGTTGCTTTTTTAAAAAAAAATTTTTATGCCATTCTGATAGGTATGTAGGAGTATCTTGTGGGTTTAATTTGCATTTCCTTAATAACGAATGATGTTGAGCATCTTTGCACATGCTTTTTTGTATCAGTATCTCTTCTTCGGTGGAAAATCTGTTCAAATCTTTCACTCATTTTTAGAAGGATTGTTTGTTTCCTTATTTCTGAGATACAAAAGAGTTCTTTATTTGTTCTAGATAAAAATCTCTTGTCAATATGTAATTTGTAAATATTTTCTCCCCATCTGTGGATCATCTCTTAACAGTATTTTTCAAAGAACAGAAATTCTTAATTTGGATGAAGCCCAACTTATTAATTTTTGATCAATTGTACTTTTGTGTAGTATGTAAGAAATCTTTACCTACCCAAGGTCACAAAGATTTCTTCTATGTTTTCTTCTAGAGTTTATAGTTTTACATCTTACATTTAGGTCTTTAATCAAATATGTGTTTGGAAATATTTCCTTCCAGTCTACGCCTGGGTTTTCCATGTTTATTGTGTCTTTTGAAGTGAAGTTTTTCATTTTGATGCAAATGTTTTGTGTGAATTTTCTTACTTTTATTAGGGGACTTCAAAAAGTTTATGGAAAAAAGAAATTAAAAGATAAAAATGAAAATTATGAACTTTATTTCTCAATGTAAGCTCCATCAAGTCCGAGA
>CAUYSK010089968.1:0-29092 GCA_963575035.1 Avahi laniger | reverse complement strand
TGCCTCAGCCTCCCGAGCAGCTGGGACTACAGGCATGCGCCACCATGCCCGGCTAGTTTTTTCTATATATTTTTAGTTGTCTGATTAATTTCTTTCTATTTTTAGTAGAGACGGGTTCTCACTCTTGCTCAGGCTGGTCTCAAACTCCGGACCTCAAACAATCCTCCCACCTCGGCCTCCCAGAGAGCTAGGATTACAGGCGTGAGCCACCGCGCCCGGCCTAGAATAGTTTTAAAGAAGGAGAGTTTATTTTACTTTCCAAGGTGGGAATGGCACAAGACAAAGAAAGGAATAGTGTAGGCCTGGAGGACACCCAGCTTGCGTTTTTTATTGAGGGTAAAGGGAGAAGGGAAAAAAGTGATTGCTGCCAGCTGATAGTGAAAAGCAGCTGTGTCTGTTTTTTCCTTTTTTTTTTTTTCTTTTTCTCTTCTCTGTGAGGCTGGCTTACCAGCATCCTTGGAATGTGGTCTGATGAGAGCTGGGGGCAGAGGTGGGGAACTTGCACCCCTGCTGTCTGCTCATGGCTCTTTGAGGCTGTTAAAAACAAAACTCTCAAATAAAACAATTTAAGCCACAGGTGGTTAATCTAATAAAGGGTTAGTTGTGTGTAATCTTTCCCTTCAGAGGGGCAATTATGTGCTGTGAGCCAGGCTGTCCTATCACTCATTGCCTTCTAAGATTTCCTCTTTGTACATTGCCTATTAATAGCATCTGCCTACTTTTCTTTCTTTTTTTTCTGTGAGACAGAATCTTACTCTGTTGCCCAGGATGGAGTACAGTGGTGTCATCATAGCTCTCTGCAACCTCCAGCTCCTGGACTCAAGCTATCCTCCTGCCTCAGCGTCCCAAGTACATGGGACTAAGGCATGTGCCACCCCCTCTGCCTGGTTTTTCTATTTTTTGTAGAGATGGAGTCTGAGTCTTGCTCAGGATGGTCTTGAACTCCTGAGCTCAAGGGATCCTCCCGCCTCAGCCTCCCAGAGTGCTGGGATTACAGGCATGAGCCACCGCGCCCTGCCAGCATCTGCCTATTTTTCTGTTAGGGTTGCTGTCCTCTTGTTGATTTACAGGGGCTCTTTGTATTATAGGTATCTTCTGCCATTTTGCTCCCTGTTATTTTGCCCTTCACTGAACAGAAACCTTTAAGTTTAATACACAGTAATCATTTTTTGACTTATGGCTTGTGCTTCTGAAGTTTTGTTTAAGAAATCATTAGATATGCTCGCTTCACTTTGTACTTCTCCCATTCATAGCTAGGTCTCTAATGTGTCTGAAATCCACCCTCACACATGCTGTTAGGTTGGGAGTCAGTTTTATTTTTCTCTGTGTTCTGAGTCCAGGGGCCTCTGCCACACACCCGGATGCAAGCTGATTCTCCTTGCCTGGTGGATTTCTGGTATATGTGCAGGGTGAGGGGAATGTTCCAGCAGCCTATGCCAGGTTGCAGTCTTGGCAAGAGCTGGAAGCCACTTATTGATGAATCTGTCACCTCCCCACTGGCCAAAGGCAGGATTCTTATTGAAAGGTTTGTTTCATCTAAAGGTAGATGTTGTAGTCAGCCTGGGCTGCTGTAACAGTACTGTTACCTGGGTGACTTAAACACCAGGCGTTTCATCTGTTGTGGTTCTGGAGGCTGGAAGTCTGAGATCAAGGCATGGGCCCATTCAGTTTCTGTCAGGGTTCTCTTCCTGGCCGTCAGACAGCCACCCTCTCTCTGTGTCCTCATGTGGTGATGGTGGTGGGGAACCCATCATCCAGGCTCTGCCATCATGACCTAATTACCTCCCAGTGATCCCCATTTTTGAGTATAGTCAGCCCTCTGTATCTGTGGATTCTACCAATTGCAGGTCAAAAGTATCCAGGGAAAAAAACAATAAAAATCATGATACGGCAATAAAAACTAATACAATTAAAACAATATGGTATAACTATTTATATAGTGTATATATTGTATTAGGTAATACAGGTAATCTAGAGATGATTTAAAGTATACAGGAGGATATACATAGATTACATGCAAATACTCTTTCATTTTATATCAGGGACTTGAGCATCAGTGGATTTGGGATCAGAGAGGGGTCCTGGAGCCAGTGCCCTAAGGATACTGAGGGGTGGCTGTACCATCATTTGGGGATTAGGGCTTTACCATTATCTGGATGTTTGTGTTCCCACAAAATTCATATGTTGAGTTCCTAACCCCTAAGATGATGGTTTTAGGAGGTGGGGCCTTTGGGAGGTGATTAAGAGGCCAGAATCCTCATGAATGGGATTAGTGCCCTTATAAAATAGACCTAGGGGAGCTCAGTCACCCCTTCCTTCCACCATATGAGGAAGCTACCAGCTCTGACCGAGGAAGTGGTTCCTCACCGGACACCAGATCTGCCACCATCTTGATCTTCTAGCTTCCAAACTATGAGAAATAAATTTGTGTTGTTTATAAGCTACCCAGTTTGTGGTATTTTGTTATAGCAGCCCATAAAAAGTAAGATAGGTTTCAACATACATATTTTGGAGAAACACATAATAGTGGTCCATAATAGTGGTCTTTTTTGTTTTTAACCTCCTGGACTTTATCATTTTTATAAGATTCTGTCCTACTTGCCTCTTGGTTAGGTGTATTAGTTTCCTACAGCTGCTGTAACAAAGTACCACAGAATGAGTGCCTTAGAACAACAGAAACTTGTCAGCCCTGGGTGACCAGAGTCACGGTGTTGCAGGGCCCTGTTCTCGGAAGCTCCAGGAAAGAATTGTCCTGGGCTTCTCCTCCAGCTGCAGGCAGCCTCGTCTTAGGCCTTCTTGGGCTTGTAGGGGCATCACAGTGGTCCCATGTAGGGAATAGGGGGGCCTATGGCATGGTTTGGGGTTGGGGATGGCAGGTGCCCACTGTCTGTCGCTGGCCAGCCCTCCTGTGTGTGTGAGGAATGGAAAGGGGCCTGGTCCAGGGGTGCGGGGCAGGAGTCCCTCCTTATTCCTGCGGGGCCTGACCGGCTCCCAGGCTGGGTGGGGTGCTCCTGAAAGGGCTAGGGCTCTGGGGCACTGCCTGCTTCTGGAGGGAAGCCAGTGAGGAGAGTGAAGGGGCAAGTTTTGGAGGGGTGGTGGGGAGATGGTGAGATGATGGTAAGATGGTGGCACTGGGTGGCTGCAGCCCTCTCAGGACAGGACTTAGGTGGTCAGGGTGGGGGATTGTCAAGAAGGCCTGTGCTAGGTGTTGGCCTCCAGCCTCTGCGCCTGTGTGGGGCAGAGGCAAGACTGGAATGTGGCACTGGCTGGCCCAGGCTGCTGGGGGGTGCGGCAGAGTGGGGCCTGGGGAAAGGTCCCACTTCCCAGGTGCAGTTTCCTCAGCCCCATGTCTGACCAGTGGCCTCCCTGGCCTGGGAAGCACAAGGCCTCGTGCCTGGTCTCAAGGGCTCTCCAGAGGCTCTGGGAGCTCCTGCTTGGCTTCTTCGGTTGACTCCCGGCTCCCTGCAGCCCCCAGGCTGCTGGCCCTGACCCAGATGGCTGGCAGGGCATGGCATCGACCCGGGCACCTCTCCTCAGCCATGTGCTGGCCCAGCTCCCCGGACCCCCTCCTCTGCCTTTTCAGACACACCCCTTTCCCTGACAGCTTCAGGGGACTGAGACTCTGCCCCTTTGCTGAGTGAGTTGAGACCACCTGGCCTGCCTCAGTGCTCCCCCTGCCACCAGTGGGTTTCCTAAATGGAGGTGTCGGCGGCCCTGGCTCCTTGGCCTTCAGATCTTGTTACACGCACACACCAAGGATGGGGTGTTGCCAGGGGCTGTCTGGGCTGCCGTGGGGTGCACTACAGCCTGGCGGAGGCTGTGGCGGCTCAGGAAAGCAGGGTGGCCGGGCAGGCTCAGAGGAAGAGGAGCCCACCCGAAACCTTGGCGGATGGGGCGGGCATGCTGACCGCCTTCCCATGCGGCAGCGTCTCCTCTCTCGGCAGATGAAGGGTGCCCTGATGGAGATCATCCAGCTCGCTACCCTCGACTCGGACCCTTGGGTACTCATGGTCGCGGACATTCTGAAGTCGTTTCCTGACACGGGGTCGCTTAACCTGGACCTTGAAGAGCAGAATCCCAATGTTCAAGATATTTTAGGAGAACTTAGAGAGAAGGGTACGTTGTATGGCTTCAGTTGATGTTGGGAGGAGGGAATGGGTCTTCCTTTAAGAACTTTTTTCTAAAATGAATTTGATTTTTAGAGTGTTATATTGTTCACTATGTAGTGTGTTGTGGTTCCTAAAATACTAACCACACATACACCATCCCCTCTCTGTATGCCACTGCCTGGCTTTTTGCCAGTCTTTGAAAAACAAGCTTATAACAGCCCAAGGCCCTCCTCACTCTTCCTGCTCTGCCTGAAAGTGTAGTTTTTTTTTTTCTGAGACAGAGTCTCACTCTGTTGCCCAGGCTAGAGTGCCATGGCGTCAGCCTAGCTCACAACAGCCTCAAACTCCTGGGCTCAAGCAATCCTTCTGCCTCAGCCTCCTGAGTAGCTACGACTACAGGCATGCGCCACCATTCCCAGCTAATTTTTTCTATATATTTTTAGTTGTCCAGCTAATTTCTTTCTATTTTTTTTTTTAATAGAGATGAGGTCTCACTCTTGCTCAGGCTGGTGTCAAACTCCTGAGCTCAAGCAATCCTTCCGCCTCGGCCTCCCAGAGTACTAGGACTGCAGGCATGAGCCACCGCGCCCGGCCATGAAAGTGTTGTATTCACTGTAGTTTCACACTCACTGTCTCTACCTGACCAGCTCTGTGAGGAGAGGGGCTCTGCTCCTTCAGGTCGTATCTCCAGAGCCTAGAACGTTCCCTGGCCCAGAGTAGATGCTCAGAAATAAATGTCGAAAATATCAGCAATTAAGTAGTTTAGAATGTGAACTGAAAACCATTTAGAAAATATTTTCAAGTGGTTTTAAAGAACATATAATGAAGGGATAGTCTGTGCCTTTTCTGAATTTCTCTCCTGCTTTGGAGGATTGGAACTGGCAGCCCCTGTGAGATCAAACCCTGTGCCATGGCTCCTATGAGGAGGAGCACCCAGAGAGCTGGCCAAGGGGTGGAGAAGTCAGCCTGACTCTCACCTGCGAGGTGACCACTCTTGCACTTTTTAGGTTGTTACTTGATTTGGTTTTTTTGTTTTTAAGGCAGAGTCTTGCTCTGTCACCCAGGCTAGAGTGCAGTGGTGTCATCACAGCTCACTGCAACGTCAAACTCCTGGGCCCAAGTGGTCCTCCTGCCTTGGTCTCCCAAATAGCTGGGACTACAGGTACGCACCACCACGCCCAGCTAATTTTTCTATTTTTTGAAGAGATGGAGTCTCGCTCTAGCTCAGGCTGGTCTCAAACTCCTGCCCTCAAGTGATCCTCCACCTTGGCCTCCCAGAGTGCTGGGATTATAGGTGTGAGCCATGGTGCCTGGTACTTGATTTGTGATTGCACCACACAGGTGCTTCTGGAACATGGTCTGGATGAGTCCACCCACCCTGTTGGAGTTTCTCTTGGGGGCAGGAAAGGGCTGATCCCCTGGGAGCAGGAAGGGCAGATGGTGGTCAACTCATTCTTTGCAAGTCTGTGAGCTTTTTCTCAGTCATTTCTGTAATGAATTTGGGCAGCAGGAGCTTCCGTCCCTCTGTGGGGTTTTTCTTGAGGCCTCACTGCTAGGTGACCTCACAGACTCAGGAAACGTATGTGGCCCTCAGCAACACTGAGGAGAGACCACCAGCCTGGGGCCTCATGGGAACTGGAGGAGAGATGCCACAGATGTATTCTTCCTGTTGTTTGGGGCCGTGTTTGGTCAAAATCTCATGATCCTAAATTGCTAAATGCATGAAGCTCCCCCCAGAAATAACTGTATCTGTGTACACCTGTGTTTTCAGACACCAGCGGTGCTGAAGGCTCACGGCTAATAGACCAACAAGATGTTCCTTGTTCTTTCTCCCAGGCATTTCTGTTTCTAAGCAGCCCCCTGGGGTTCTGATGAGCCCGCCCCTGGGTGGAACACCTGTCCTTGCTACCTGGCCCACTTGGGTAGCCTTGGTTCCTGGGGGTGGTGGGTTTGGAGCAGCATGAGTTGGTTCGGAGGCCCCAGGGGACTCAAAAACAAAGCAGGAGCTACCACAGCCATCACTAAGGAACGTGTGTGGTGAGGTGGCCTTTTCATCTTAGCCGTGAGCTTTTTAGCCAAGGCCACCGGTGCAAGGGTGCTGTGCCTCATAACCATTATGTGGTTGTCTCCATGCAGTGGGCGAGTGCGAAGCATCTGCCATGCTGCCACTGGAATGCCAGTACTTGAATAAAAATGCCCTGACGACCCTCGCTGGACCCCTCACTCCCCCAGTGAAGCATTTTCAGCTGAAGCGGAAACCCAAAAGTGCCACACTTCGGGCTGAGCTGCTGCAGAAGTGTGAGTGTCCGCCGCCTTACAAATCGTACTTTGTCTTTCTAGTGTTTCCAGTATTAGATTTATTTCAGATTTTAAGGTACTGAGGCTTCTTTTCAAGAAGACAGAGATCAGCATTACATTTTTTTGTTAGAAATTTATTTATCAATGTACTTTAAACTGTGTGTTCTGAAAATGTGCTTTTAGAAACTTCAGAATTTCTGGTTAAGGTGGTGTCTGCCAATCTCTGCTACAAAAATGAAATCTGTACCAGCCAAGTCAAGCACGCTGTCACGTGCAGTGGGTAAGGAACTGGGAGGCTGGCCCCAGCTTCTGTGCTGGAGGAACACTGTCCTTAATCTCATATCTCTACCTTGGTCTTGAGTTGCCAGTGCTCTTAATTTGACTTTAAAGATATTTGAGAGGTGGGAGGATTGCTTGAGCCCAAGGAGTTCAAGACTAGCCTGGATAACATAGGAGGACCCTGTCTCTACAAAAAATAAAAACAAAAAAGACTAGCCAGGCGTGGTGGCATTTGTAGCCCCAGCTACTTAGGAGGCTGAGCCAGAAGGATCACTTGAGCCCAAGAGTTCGAGGCTGCAGTGAGCTATGATCACATTACTGCACTCCAGCCTGGGCGACAGAACAAGACCCTATCTCAAAAAAGAAAAAAAAAAATCTGACCATTTCATTTAATGTCTTCCCAAACAGCATCTTATAAAATGTATATAGAAGATGTTTGCTGGGAAAAGGGCAAGGAAATTGATTCCTCTAACTAAATAGCAAAATACAGATTTCAATGAACTTTTATTTTGAATGGCCATGGAATTAATATTTATAACATATATGAATACTCTGTTTTCAGAGATTCTGAATAAAACACTCACAGTTGCTGTGCGTGACTCTTGACTGGAACAGCAGCACCCTGGGTGCAGTGCTGTCCTGGTGGCTTATGGAGCCACAGGGCCCACCGGGTAGCCTTTCAAAGTCTCCACTCAGTCCCTCGGGCCTGACCCCTAACCCCACAGCAGTCACCTGCCCTCCTGCAACACAGCAGCAGCCCCAGCTCTGCTGCAGGCACTCGGGTCCTGACCCTCCAGCCTTAATGAGCTGGAAAGTCTCTCTGTTTCTTCCTCATTCGTGCGCGTTGGTGACAGGAAAAACCCTAGACTGTGCCTGCTGACTCAGTGAGGATGGTGCTTCAACCGGCCTGAGCCCAGGGCTGCCCAAGGGTCCCCTCCCGGCCTGTGTGGAGGTGGAAAGTCCCCTTGACTCCTCTGCTACCTGCTTCCACCCAGTCTCCCGGGAGGGGCGCTGCTGGAACAAACTTACAGGAACAAGGTGTTCACACAGAAATCTAGCCGTGGTATTAGCACTTGTGCTGGGCTCTCAGCGAACAGATGAATACTTATTTAGAAAAAATGAAAATTTGTACACAAACACTTCTAACTCATCCTTTTTTATACATCAGACTTACTAAGGTAGAAGTGACAAGGGTGAGGGCACTGCTTGGATGAATGCTCACATGCAGCCTTTTCCTGACAGCCACCGAGACGGCCCAGCAGCTGAAGAGGAGCGCGGGAGTGCCCTTCCACGCCAAGGGCCGGGGGCTGCTCCGGAAGATGGACACCACGAGTAAGGCCGCGCTCACCCTGCCGCACGGCTGCCACTCGCTCAGACCTGAGATAAAACACACAGGGCCGTGAGGCTTGGTGCAAGTCCAGCCTGCTTAAGGGCCAGAGCTGTCTGTTGCTTGTCAAATAGGAGGGTTTGTCTTAAAAAACACTACCTTTCCTTGTCAGGAAAGTCACATAAACGCTAAAGTTGGTCAGACGCCAGCCCTGGTGAGCGTATAGGAAACAAGAATGACGAACTGTTTTACGAGCTTCTCCACTGGGACCTGGGAGGAAGCATGAACATGCTAAGTTGGGGAAGACCAGAATTTGAGGGAAAATACTTGATTTTGTTCCCCTGCTGTCTACAGTGGCCGTCGCAGGTGGGGCTGGCAGGGGCAGGTGTAGGCAGACTGGCTGTTCCCACCTTTCCTGGCTTGGCCTGCTGGCCCAGGTGCTGTTCCTGTGCTGTGCGTCTCCCCAGAGTGGGCAGAGCCTGGAGATGGTGGCGGCCTCCTCACGAGGCTGCAGCCTGATGGGCAGAGAGGAGATGCACCTCGGGGTCCCCACCCAAAGCACTGTCCTTAGACCTGCACCTTCATTTGTCCTCCATGATTTGTGCTCACTGCCCTCAGGGTTGGGCACAAACTTATGCAGAATGGAGGACACTGATGACAAGAAAACGGGGTTGTCCCTGGGAACTGGGGCAGGGCACACACACCTCCAGAAGGTGCTAGGCTAGAGGCCATCCTCCTGCAGGGGACAGCTGGGTAAACACACGCCCAGTGGGGCCTGCCCTGCTGGTTCATCTGGGAGCTTGTCCACCAGGTTCCCATAGTCCCAGAGCATCCGTGTGAGGCCTGATCAGTCAGCCGGGGCAGGATTGGGTGGAGGGGAGGGCCGTCCTCAAGTGTGTGGCAGAAGCTTGTGTGTTGAGAGGCACAGAAGGAAGTGAAGGCCCAGAGCCCGTCTGCACTGGTGCAACTCCATGTGTGAGAAAGATGGTGTGGCTGGTGATGTGACTCCTATTTTTGCTCAGTGTCCTTGGCAAAGATGTCACAGGTTGACTGAAGCCATTGCTCTTCTGGGCAGACCAACTCTTCCCTTGGTTGGCCACAGGGAGAGGGCCAGCACCCTAAGATCCAGGGGCCCAGGTGTCCTGGCCAGCTGTTATCTCCCTCACTCCTTGCCCACAGAGATGCAGCAAGCCCATGAGAAAGAGGGTTCGTGCCACTGGCGCCACAGCCTGGCGTATCCTGGTGGACTCACAGGGCTGTGTGACTGGGCAGGCGGCATCTGAGCTGAGTGTCCTTTCCCCACAGTGGTGCTGGCAGGAACAGCCTTTGCTCATTATAGAAAAGGGCAGAGCACACAAACTGGCTCTAGTCGAGCTCCCTCCTGCTGTCCTCCCCTGGCAGCCCCATCCTGGGTCCCCTCTGGTGTCAGGGCACTGGGGGCTCTTGCTGGCCGTTGCTGTGGACGGCTGACTGTGCTGCCCTCTCTCCAGCCCCGCTCAGAGGCATTCCGAAGCAGGCGCCTTTCAGAAGCCCCACCACGCCCAGTGTCTTCAGCCCCACTGGGAACCGGACCCCGATCCCACCTTCAAGGACGCCGCTGAGGAAAGAAAGGGGTGTGAAGGTGGGCCCGTCCCCTGGCTTCTGCGACCCCCCCCCCCACCAAATGAGCCTCACTTCTTCACGTTGTGATTAAGTGTGGAGTTATGTTTGTTTTGGCAGCTGCTGGATATTTCTGAGCTGGATATGGTTGGTGCCGGCCGAGAGGCGAAGAGGAGAAGGAAGACGCTAGGTGCGTGTCCTGGCGTTCTGTCGGGGTCTGCGGGGGGAGGGGTGGCAGTGTGGACCTGCTGTGGCCCAGCTCTGCCTCTGCAGTGGGCAGGGTGTGGGGGCGCTTTCTTGGGCAGGGCTGCCAACAGGTGATACAGGCTGAGGCCACGCTTCCTTGGAGCTCCTCTTCCTTGACTGACGGATACCGTTTTCTCATCATGGCAGCCTTTTTCCTCTGCCTGGGTTCTCTTTGGAACTGTGGTCATGAGCCGAGCCTCTGTGGACACTGGTACTTCTGTACTCGGAGGCCTCTGGGATCACTAACAAGGATCCCAACTTTGTCAACAGATGCAGAGGTGGTGGAAAAACCAGCCAAGGAAGAGACAGTTGTTGAAAACGCAACCCCAGACTATGCGGCCGGCCTGGTGTCCACACAGGTAGGGTTCAGGGCAACGTGGCCATGGCACCACCAGCGTCTGCCCCCAGCACCCGATGGAGCCAGCGTTTGTTCAATCTGGTTGCGATTGCTAGCCACTAAAATGTGTTCTGAGAATTTATATGTGTGGGTGTATGTGTATATGTATATGAGAGGCAGTGAGGGCCACAGGGCCCTAACATGGGTAGGAGACTCAGGTTTGGAACAGCCGCCTGCCCCACACTTACTAGAGGGGTTGCCTGGGGAGTCTCCACAGCACTGTGCCTTGGTTTCCCTTCTGTCAAGTGGGGGTGGCAGTGCCTGTCTTGCAGGTGGCTGTGTGGGGATGGCAGATGAGGGTTGGGCCTGGGGATGCTGGGTGTGGAGCCTGTCCATGATCTCAGTACCCTGAAGATCCCAGTCTTGCCTGTGGACGGGGAGGAGGAAGGACAGCAGGGAGCGGCCCCCGCCCCGGCGTGTCTGCGGGAACAGCGTGGCCTTGCGGAGATGGGGATGGATCATCAGCATCCCTGGCCAGGGCCTGGAGAAGGCTGTGCCACAGTGACCATTTCTGGATAATAGGCTTCTTTCTTCCTGTTTCATAGCTGTGTTTTCTCACCTTCTTAGAATGGGCATGGCTTCTTTTTATAATAGGCTTTTGTGGTAAGATAAAGCATTATTAATTTTCTTCTTTCCTCAAAGATGGTTGGTTTAGGAGGTTCCCTAAGCACCTCCTTCTCTGTAGACAGGAGCAGCTCCTACTGAGGCGGCTTCGGGTGCCAGGGGGCTAAGGGGCAGGAGGCCAGAGCTGGAGGCTTGGCGTCCTGTTGCCCAGACCAAGGGGGCTTGGGAGAGCATCGCCACACTGTCCTGTTCCGGTGCTGGGAATCTTGAAGGAGCCCACACAGCAGGTGTCCAGGGTGGGGGAAGCACACACTGAAAACCTGGCCTCTTCCAGGAGGGACCCTAAACCCTTGTCTTCCAGAAACTCGGGTCCCTGAACACTGAGCCTGCGCTGCCCTCCACGAGCTACCTGCCCTCCACGCCCAGCGTGGTTCCTGCCTCCTCCTACATCCCTAGCTCTGAGACCCCCCCAGGTGAGTAGACAGCAGGCTGGGCAGAGTCAGCCCCAGAAGCCCCTTGCCTGGAGTCCTAAGGGTGCTCTGCACTGGGCCCACTCTCAGGCCAAGCTCCTGAGTCCGTCCAGTGTGTCCACCAGAGGACGGTCTTGCCCAGGGGGAGCTGCAGGGGGTTGCGGTTCTCACTTCTTTGACATTAGGGTGTCTGTTCTGTTGCTTCCTTTCAGCCCTTGTGGGTCTAGGGTGGGCGCCCCTGCTGGCCAGCACAGGTTTCAAGAAATAAACCAAAAGTGTTGATCTGCTTGGCTCTTCCTAGGAGGAATCGGGGAAATGCCACTGTGGGCTTTATAGGAAAGAGAATCCCGGTCTGGGGGTGGCTTCTGCTCAGCCCACCCAGTGACTCCAACTCTTGCTTCCGGGCAGGTGGGAGGGGGAGCTGCGAAGGAGGGCACTGCCAAGGTTACAGCACTTCAGGTGCCAGGGCTGCCTCACAGTCCCAGAGCTTGGTAAAGAAAATACCTAAGGAGAAGTTGAGCTTGGGTTAGTAAATTCTGTTCAGGCTTTCGCTCCCAAGCTCAGGAGCTTGGCAAAGCAGCGGGGTGACTCACCTTGGGATCAGGCAGCCTCTTGGGGCCCCACATCTTGTCTGTGAAGCTGGAAAGGCCTGAGACCACTGGCTCTGCCCCTCTAGCTGGGGCTCTTGGGGCTTGTGCCCCTGGCCTGGCCAGTATCTCTGGGTGCCCTGGCTGGGAGCTGGGGAGGGTGGAGCAGGTGCATGGGGCAGAGGGTGGGGGTCCCACCCCACAATGTACCCACCTGGCCTTCCTCACCAGGCCACACTCTGCCTGCAGCCACATCTTCCCGGGAAGCCAGCCTGCAGGCCAGCCGGCCACCAGAGGAGCCCAGTGCCCCAAGCCCCACACTGCCGGCACAGTTCAAGCAGAGGGCACCTATGTACAACAGCAGCCTGAGCCCGGCCACACCCACGCCTACAGCACCAACCTCACCTCTAACACCCACCACACCCCCGGCTGTCGCCCCTGCTGCCCAGACACCCCCGGTGGCCATGGTGGCCCCACAGACCCAGCCCCCTGCCCAGCAGCAGCCTAAGAAGAACCTGTCCCTCATGCTCACGGTAGGTGCACCCTGGTGGGGCCCGCAGGCCACCAGGTTGACGGTGCTGCTTGGCCACTGCACTTGGTGTGGGAGTGCTGCTGTGCCTGCAGGTGGGAGCAGGAGGTGGCCCCTGGGGGGTCCAGGCATGCATCTGCTCTCCCCGTTGTAGAGGGAGCAGATGTTTGCTGCCCAGGAGATGTTCAAGACGGCCAATAAAGTCACGCGTCCCGAGAAGGCCCTCATCCTGGGCTTCATGGCAGGCTCCCGAGGTATGTCCCTGTGGCCAGGCCTGGGTGGTACCCTGGGTCAGGGAAGGGCTCCGTGGCCCAGGCACCCACCCAATGGCCCCTGTCCCTACAGAGAACCCATGCCAGGAGCAAGGGGATGTCATCCAGATCAAGCTGAGTGAGCACACAGAGGACCTGCCCAAGGCGGACGGCCAGGGCAGCACCACCATGCTGGTGGACACGGTGTTCGAGATGAACTATGCCACGGGCCAGTGGACACGCTTCAAGAAGTACAAGCCCATGACCAATGTGTCCTGAGGGCTGCCTGCCCCCCTGCTGGCCTTGACCAGGTCTCTAAGGGATGACAGCCTTGCTGGCTTCCAGCAGCCAGACGGTGGACACCCGGCAGCCTCTTTGTTTTAGATCCATTTCTCTGGGGTGTTCTGGGCTTTTTTTAAATTTTAATATGGGTTACTTTTTGTGTGATTTAAGATACTTTTTTGAATTCCATGTTACATTTTTGAATGTTAAAACTAACCAAAAAAGTTAAAACGTCCTACTTTTAGTGCCAGCTCTGCCTATTAGACTTTAACCCTTTAAAATTTTTTCTTGTTAATTAATTCCAGTGACCTTGAGTGAGGGCTTTTCCTTGCTAGTGCAGCACTCTCCCCGCCCCACAAGGTTGAGGGGACCAAAGGTGGTGCACGGCAGTGCTGGGGACGCTGGGGACGGGGTGGGAATGGCCCTGACTGTGCCGGAAAACAGGAGACGATGGGCTTCCTCCACCAACAGCGCCTGCCTCAGAATTTTGTATTTGTCTTTTGTACAGTTGTGGACACTTCAGACAGTCTTTGGGTACCTATTTTCATTGTAAAACTATCTGAATAATTAAAGTTTAGCTTTTCTAAAGAATGCCCCCGGAGCTGTGTTTCAGGCCAGCTTGTCCTCCCTGCTCCGGGGGCTCCGGCCCCTCCCTAGGCAGCTGGCAGGACCAGGGACACTTAGGCCCGCAAGGTGGGTAGCGGGTAGGATCAGCCAAGGGTCACCCGTTGACTTGGGGGCTGTAGTCAAGGGCTCTTTAGCAGAGAAAGCTTGGGGACTGCTCTGCTCAGCCACCTGCAGGGCTGGGGAAAGTTAGCTGTTCCTTCTCTCCTGACCATTTCACCATTAATGGGAATTTGGGAACCCATTTCCCACAGTCAGTTACCTCTGCTCTTTCCAGTATTTGTGTACTTCCCAAGGCTACACCAGCCTCTCCCTGGAGGGTCAAAGGTGAAATGACAGAATCTGAGGCTAGGGAGCCCCTCCCTAAGGGAGGGGCGTCACCACTCTGCCAGATGCCTTGGAATTCAGAGTAACTGGAAAAGTAGGGAAAAAAATTCAAAACACAGTCCCATATAAAATAAGTTAAGAAAAAAGCCTTTAAAAATTCTTTAATACAAAAATACTCATACACAATTTTCCAAACACAACTTTCCACTTTAAATGCTATTTTCCCCCAACATTGCAATTCTCAAATCTATATTTCAGTATATCCCCCCACCCCCCCAAAAAAGTGAATTTCAAGTTTTTAAGTCTAACTATCAGACCTGGTGATAGCACCCAGTATTCTTAAAAGGAATCTGACCTTACATTGTATGAAGTTTAGACACCAATAGGCACATTTAGATTTATATTTAATTTCTGAGAGGGCATTTCACATCTCAACAGGGTACGGTGACACGCGGTGCCCAGCAACAGGCATTTTACTAATAGTCATCAACTACACTCATAGAATCAACATAGTGGCAACTGACCATCATTTTGTGTTAACTGTAATTAAAACAGGTTTGCCTTTAATTCTTGAAGACAAGGTAGTTATAGAAGATGGGTACTGTACACGTCATGGTTCAGAAGTCAAGATAAATACTTTGGACATGTCAGAAGCACAAACCTGAGTGTGCACAGGACCTGGGTGGGCATTACTGGGGGGGCCATTCCCAGAGACGGGACAGCTGGGTTCTCACCACTTTGGGTGCCAAATTTCCCCACAAGTGACCATGTTTAATAACTGCCCAACTGAGCGCACGCCCAGCATGAGGCACTCCCATTCCCACAGCTGCGGCCTGACTGCTCATATGCGCGGGTACAGGTTTAGGTGCAGATTCTGGTTGGTTTCTGACCCCAAAGAATCTTGAGGTGTTTGGACAGTTTTTGTGTTTTGCTTCCCATTAATGACAAAGGATTGAAGCTGATGTTTAGAAAGTCACAAGTCCTCAAAAACAAATCTCCCCCAGACTCTTAGAACAAAGGTGGGCAGGTCAGAACACTGGCCATGTCCGTGGTCACGGCTGGATGCCTGGTCAGCTGTAGTAGGGAAAGGCCTTCAAGCTTGGGGCCGTTACCCCAAAGCATTGTTTTACTCTGGTTTATAAACTGGTATTCTAAAGATTTTCAAAGTTAGTGTTATTTGCTCATTAACAGTTTTTGGAAAGGGGAAGGAACCATATTAAAATTTTTGCAGTATTTCATTCAGAAAGGTCATAAAATAATTTGGAAGTATTATCAAAGTGACTCAAACACTCTAAGATTTTACTACTGTCAAACACAAAAATAAGTTAATCTGCTCCCTCAAAGTGCACTGTAAAACCAATTCCGATGTTTTGACTTATACAGAAACCCCTCCACTGGTAGGAAAGGATCTCTTAGACAATGACAGCATCTGCCCACACCTGTCAGAGGGGCCCCTGGGGCCTTGGCTCCAAAGGCCTGTCACTGCAACAGCCTTCCAAGTTCAGGGCATAAGGAGCATATACCTGTATTGTAACCAATCCAGTATTTTCTGAAGACAATCTGAGAGAAGTTAAGAGTTCTAAACTGAGAAAGGACTCCCCACTGCCTGTCTTACCAGACGACTGTGTTTCCAGAGGTAACAGCCTACACATGGAGAAATCAGCTGACTGCAGCGCTCCTGTTTCCTTCTGGTCCCTTTTTGTTTGGGACCATGACAAAAGGGCCAGCAGGATGGCCACCAGTCAGTAGAACTTCCTCCCACAGTTAGTGCTTTGGGGAGGTGCTGAGCCCCGTAGGTCCTCACACCTGAAACCCAACTATGCAGGTCACAAACCCATGTAGTCAGTCTTAGGTCCAAAGACACACTGCACTTCAACAAGGCAAAAAAAGATAACATGAAAGAAAAGAAGACCTCAGTGGCAGTTTTCAAGGATTCTGTAAACTTTCCTGCAAAATGGATGGATGTTCTCCTTATTTTAAGAAAACACCAGAAAAAAAGCAGCTGCTGCTGAGTGTTCTACCCTGCTTCTCCCACAAGGCAACCCTTCAGGGTGCACACGCCTCCCCGCTTCTCAGGGTGCTCCACACTTCCCAGGGTCAAGAGGAACCCCCAGAAAAGAATCAAGTCTTCCAAGAGTCTATCAGAATATAGTACTTGGATATTTCTGACTCTGTAGGGCTGGACCTTTTAATAACTAAAAGATAATTGAAATCTCACAGGGAAGTGGGTATCAGACCTGGCTCAGAGCAGGCGCCCACACACATGCACCTGGTGGAGAGCAACTGAGATTGGCACAATTCAATGTTTCTAGTAACTGACCCACACAGTGCTGAGGTGGAAATCGCTTCAGATGGCGATAGCTCAAAACTGGGTCTCCTCAGACCACGTGCTGTGTCCCTTGAGAGGTGGTGCCTGCAGGGCCCTTTGGGATTCCCTAAATTACCACTCCAGGCAGAGTGCAGTATCACACCCCTACCAAGATAACTCCTTCTGCCTTGGGACTCAGGGCCACACCAGTAAATACACGTTTCAGTCGGTGGTGATTTGTGGAATGAGTTTAGCAAAAATGTATTGAGAATAAAAACCAGAACTAGTAAAGGAAAGCCAAATGAAAAAATATATATATAGTTTTCCCCCAGATGTTGATAAGAGTTCAGAAGATAGGCCCAGGTGGGAAGTGGCACGACCTGGCCAGGCTGGGAAAGGCTGCGCTGCGTGACCTGCACTCTGAAGGTGGACAGGTTACTGGCATTTAGTTCAAATCCACGAAGAGAAAAGGCTACAGGAGAAAATCTTACTACAACACTATCACTATTGCCATCTGCACGGCCAGCTTCTCACTAGGATGGAAAAGAAGCATTGGGGAAAAATTCACATTAGTACCAAAAAACAAAAAAAACCCCAGCTGTTTCAAAAGAGCAAAATAATCAAAATCATGGTTTCCAAGGAATCCAGGGTCCGAGTCCTTGCACAGGCCCAACCTGGTCTCTCCTGAGTGATGACAACGCTGTAAGCGGAAGCGGAGTAACATTAAAGTCAGAGTTAATAGTGACGCTTTAGAAAAAATACTATTCTATATACTTCAGATGAGATAAAAAACATTTCATATGCCAATTAACTTTCAATCATAACTTTAACCTAAAAAAATAGAGTGGGAGGGAACCTTGACATTCTTAGAAATTCAAGTGTTGCTGTAATGCTGTGTAGTAAGGCTGGTTTGTCCTGGAACGCCGAGCTGTACTCTGACGGTCATCAGTGCAGACGCAGCGGACGCTGCTGAGGATGGCTCAGTGGTGGGCAGGCGCTCCCTCCCGTGGAGGCCTATGCATCTGTCCTGGCTGCCGTGAGCTGGGTCCTCTGGGCCAGTCCCATGCTCGCCCTCTCCCTGCAGGCAGGGCTGGCTGCCCCACACCGCCCCTGGACCTGGCCAAGCTGCCACCTGATGCTATTTGCCTTCTGTGACCCTCCGCCAACACCTCCTTTTCTTCCTCTTCCCCTTTGACTTCACTGGTTCTGGAAAGGGTTTCTCAGTCTTGGCACTTCTGACTGATTCTGGCCCCAAGTCATGCTCACAGCAGTAGGACTGCCCATCCTTGGTAGAGCTGAAGGCTGTCCCATCTTGGTGTTCCTTACAAAATGAATTGGGGCAAAGGTGGCAGAACGAAGTTGAAGGTTTGCCACACACATCGCAATGATGCCAAGGACACTCCCACTTCCCTACAACAAAACACAAGATATTAGCAGACAGAAGTGACAGGATCAGAACTTTTAACATTGTCATGGTTGAAGATGATTTTTAGAACTGCCTAGGCAAGTGCATGCAGATGACAGTGCTGCTGGGTGCAGTGACCAGGGATGTATGGACAGGGGCCATCTCCTCCAACTGCCCCAGCAAAAGCTGTGGGCTCCCTGGGCAGAGCCTGCCCACTCCAAATGCCCACCAGGCTCCTGAGCACCAAGTATTGGCTTCTTTTACGTTTTGGCAACTGACTGAGAAGCTGTACTGGGAGCAGGCCTGTCCCACCAGCCCTGAGTGTGAGGCAGGGGCACTGCCCTGCTGTGGGTCACATGTCTACTCAGGGCCCTGGCCTCCCCCATGACCTGTCTATACCTAAGACTGATTTGCTACCTGGGTATTGATCTTTCTGGCATGAGTTTATAAATGTTCTTTGTTAGGTTAGAGAGAACTCTATTACACCACTGCAAATATTTTTCTCTGTCATTTGTCTATTAACCTTGGTTTGTCATCATTTACCATACAAAAGGTTTTTTGTTTTTCAAACATGTCTGATTTCTCTTTTCATAGTTTTTCAGTTTCTCGTCTTTGCCCGAAAGCCTTTTAATTTTTCTTTTGAGATTACCTCCCCCATAACGATGTGTTAGTCAACAGACTGCATTTACGATGATGGTCCCATAAGATTATAATGGAATAGGCTACACCGTCTGAGTTTGTGTAAATATGCTCTATGGTGTTTGTATAACACCGAAGTCATATAACAGTGTATTTCTCAGAGTATATTCTCATCATTAAGTGACACATGACTATCATTACTATTTTCACACTGAAGCCTATAATCTCTCTGAAATACATGGTGCTGGTGGAAGGCAGAGCCCACTCCATTTTCTTTCTAATAGAGAGTGAGATCTGCAGCCCCATCATCAACCAGGGGCTCCTCGCTATGCCCTGCATGCCCTGGGCAGGGGCTCTGGGCCCCTCCTTTCCAGGTGGGGTGCAGCCAGGCCAGGCCCTGGGAGACTGAGCTGCCTGGGAGACTGAAGCCACTGAGGTTGCTGCGGAAGGCCCCTCTTTTGGGAGCAGCTCTGTTCCCTGGGCCACCTCCTTCCCCTACCAGTCCTCATGGACAAGGGGGCCAATTCTCCAGTGGGGCTCAGGGGCTGTCCCCTGAGCCCCTCCTGGAGTAGGCTCCACCATCACCACAGATCTTTGCTCAATGTACACATCTAAAACATGCAGCTGGTGGAACAAAGAAAGGCTCCACCACCCTTGGACTTCCACTAAATGACCAGCACATTTGCGACCAGATGAGGCTTGGTCAGCAAAGAAGAGCAGTGAGAGCTGTCAGGGGCCCATCCCATAGACACGGCCTGAGGCTGCCATGGAGCTGTCCACCTACCGAAGGGCCGCTTGCCCAGGCCCAGGCAGGACAGGTGGTAGGCCTTGGTGCAGAACTTGCGGTCACACAGCACCAGCTGGCCACCATCGCCACAGCGGAAGCACTCGTCCTCGGACTGCCTCTTCCCTTCCCCTTTTGCTCTGCGCCGCCTGGTTTTCTTCTTGGTCTTTCTGCCCTTTTCCTCTGAAGAAAGGGACGTTGAAGTCTAGAAT
Organism: Avahi laniger; assembly: GCA_963575035.1. Taxonomy (NCBI): domain Eukaryota; kingdom Metazoa; phylum Chordata; class Mammalia; order Primates; family Indriidae; genus Avahi; species Avahi laniger. The sequence goes on along the minus strand of CAUYSK010089968.1, from coordinate 9,855 downwards.
TAAGAATTAAGCACAGTTCACTTAAGAGGATCACATAGACTGAGGCAGCAATAAAAGGCAAACTATGAAGAGCAGTCAAAGAGCCAGGTTAAGCACAGGAGGGTCAGCGCTCTCTGGAGATGTTCTAGCACTAGGAGAGGAGGGGAGGGGTGTGCCCCATAGGGCGGCTCTTCAGACACATCCTTAGACTCACTGGACTGAATGTGAAAAGGCTGAACTTAGACTAAAACAGGCATAAGCCTTGCCAAAAGCCCCCCACGATAATGCGTGTTAGCAGCTGGTGGCTGACACGTGGCTCCTGGACCCATGGTGCAAAGGATGCCTCAGCAGGAAGAGTGACTCCCACCTGCCTCCTGGGCTCTCTTCATGAGGAATCTCACCAGTAACATGGCAGCAGGCAAGTGGCAGTGACCTGTGAGTGTCACCAACACGGGCAAGGATAGATACCAGTTCAGAGAAGGGATTGGTTGTACTGGGTGCAAGAGTATCCTCAAATTCATGTACTTCCTGGAGCCTTGGAATGTGACCTTATTTGGAAATAGGGCCACTGCAGATGTAATTAGCTATGGGGTCATACTGGAGTAGGCTGGGTCCTTAATCCAACATGACTGGTGTCCTCATAAAAAGGGAATATACGTGCAGGGAGAGAGTGCCATGTGAAGATGAAAGCAAAGGCTGGGTGATGCTTCTACGAGCCAGGGAACACCAAGAATTGCCAGCAACCACCAGGAGCTGGAAGAGAGACCTGGAACAGATTCTCCCAGAGAGCCTCCAGAGGGAGCAGAGCCCTGCCCACACCCTGACTTAAGTTTCTGGCCTTCAGAACTGCGAGACTAGATCTCTGCTGTTCAAGCCTTCCAATCATGGCATTTTGTTACGGCATCCACAGGAAATGCATCCAGTGAGGAACTCTTAACAACCAGACCACTCTGAGAGCCCACCGCAACTGCCAGGGGAGTGTGTTCCCTGCTGTGCTCCCCTCTCCTGCTTGTCACAGCAAAATAGAAGTCCCTGCTCACCAGAAGGCACCTGCTCCCAGATGTCTGGGACATACACAAGAGCTGCATGAAAACTATGACCTTACCTTTGGTCTATCCCCGAGGAATCCACTACAATTAGAGGCTCCGCACCGACAGACCGTCTTTTCATTGCCCAAACAATCGAGGTTGTAATTAAAAGTCAGCTCCGTCCCTGGGAGAAGAGGAGACAAATACCATATTGGAAACACTTGACCTTTTTAAATAAACCTAAGGAACTTGCACTAGGTCTACAAAATACGCTGTTATTTTCCTATCTATACTGGCATAACCCATGGCTTTCAATTTTGCTTCATAAAATAGATACTCAAAACAAATCTTCCACATTACTATCTGCCTCCCCTAGAGCCTTTCCAGTCTGGCCACACAGCTCAAAGCAACAGCCATTCTGCCTGCCCATGTGGCCAGGGGCCCCCTCACAGAGTCTCCAGGGGGCTGTACCTGCAGGAATGTCACACACGGCAAACAGGCCCACTCGAGTATCCCCGTTCACTGTCCACTTGAGGGTCTCGCAGTTGGGCTGGCAGCTGTGGTTCATAAACCGAGAATAGTTTCCTTTGGGGCCAGCATCAATTATACGGTCCTGTGAAGCAGAAGTCAAGTTACATATGTGGCCAACTCCTAACAATTACATGTCATTTTTAAAAGGAATTTCCATTGTCATAAGATACATTGGACAAGCAGTTTGCCTGTTGTACTGAAAACTGTGGTGTCCTATGTCCACTTGGGCAGGACACCCCCAAACCAGTCCTGTTTCTCTTGCTCACAGAGGGCAGGTCCGGACCACTTGGAGAGGACTGAGCCTTAGTGAGCGCCAGTGAGAATGGGACAGTGAACCGGCACTCCCAACGCCATCCTCAACAACAAACAAGGAGACAAGAGACATTAGTGCCACAGATGGCCAGCACCGCCAGCCAACAGAAATATACATTGACAGACGAGAACAAAACTAACCCGACTAAGACCTGGGCAAAGGGTATGAACAATTTCCAGAGAGCCAACCTAGGCAGACAAGCATAAGGGAAGAGGTTAAAATTCCCAAGCAGTTGCAGCTGAAGAAATGCAAATTAAGATGACAATAAGCTCTGACTTTGCATCCATGCTGCTAATGTCACATTGGCTGAGAGGAGGGGCCAGAGGGCTGGCAGGAATGGTTTTGGGAAAGCAACAGCAAGAGCCCTGAGAATCACAGATACAAGTACACTGTGGTCCTGGGAATTGACCTGAAATCCAAGTGCCTGTATGGAAAAGGACATTTTACATCTACCGTGGCAAAATCCAAAGGCAATGCCACTGCCCAACGATGGGCAAACAGACAGATCAAGCACAGCTTTGCCCTCCTCACCCGAGAAGGATCTAGGTTGACCATGCCATTGGGTGGGGTCCCTACCCTGTGAGGGGAGGGGAAAGTATCGCAATTATGACTTAATGCAAAACCTCAGGGAGAATGGGGATAAGTGTGTAAACACAGCATCTGTAAACTGTATCCTGTGATCCCAGGAGGCAGCAGGCCTAAGAGCCACTGTTCACACACCACCTCCTGTGATGCGCCTGCACCCTGCCCTGGCACACACCTCCCCAGGGTACACCCTGCCCAGGATTGACCAGCCTCTGCACATCCTTTCTACACTCTCACACTGGTTGTTTCTTTAAAAATAGAAATGGCACCAGAATGTGGTTGCTCTGCACCGTGTGCAATTTACTGTGCAATATCAACAATCTAACCAAAGTTTTGCTTTGCTCGACAGCTGCGCGGCATTACTCTGCTGATGCTGCATTAAGCTGTTTCTCACTTTTGCTGTGACAGTGCTGTCACTGTGCTCACATACACGGGGGCTACTTGCACACGCATTTCTTCAGGACACACTGTAGGATGAGAGTGGTAAAGGGCACACAGGCTGGACAAGCTGCCAACACGCTGGCCACAGCAGGACAGCCCCAGTCCTTTAACGTCCCAAGGGGCTCAGAGTCTAATCTCCACTTCTCAGGTCATCAGTGAGGTTCAGGCATCCTTTCCTTTTTATTGGGCATGTATATTTTTTTCATCTATGGATGGTCCACCATGTCTTGACCCCGTTTTATTAATCTTTTTCTTAACTGATTTACAGATATTCCCTACATATTCTGAATATCAGACCCTTTTAACTATGTGTGAAAAACTTTTTCATGCGCTAACACTTGAATTTTAACTTTATAGTTAAAAAGTAGACAGTTTTCTCACACAAATCCATCTCAGTTCTATGCAACTTTTTTTTTTTTTTTTTTGATACAGAGTCTCGCTCTTTTGCCTGGGCTAGAGTGCCGTGGTGTTAGCCTAGCTCACAGCAACCTCAAACTCCTGGGCTCAAGTGATCCTTCTGCCTCAGCCTCCCAAGTAGCTGGGACTACAGGCATGCACCACCATGCCCGGTTAATATATATATATATATATATATATACTTAGTTGTCCAGATCATTTCTTTCTATTTTTAGTAGAGACGGGGTCTTGCTCTTGCTTAGGCTGGTCTTGAACTCCTGACCTTGAACAATCTACCTGCCTTGGCCTCCCAGAGTACTAGGATTACAGGCGTGAGCCACCGCACCTGGCCTTATGCAACTATTTTATCAATCTTGCTTTTATGCATCTGGGTTTGCCGAGTAGCAAACATCTCCCCATCCCCCAAATTATGAAATATATCTCCCAAACTTTCCTAGCTTGTTAATCTATCTGGAATTTATTTTTGTAAGGGGTGAGAGGAGACATCAGTGCTTGCTAAGTGGCTGCCCTGGCCCTGGCCTCATCCCTGCCCAGCACCCTGCCATCTGCCCTGGGCCCAGCCGTGCTGTTTTCACAGGAATGCAATGGGGAGCACACCCTCCCACCTCAAAGCTTTAAGATAAAGCATTCACTAGTCTTGCAGATTTATGGTTCTATATGGACTTTGAAATTGCCTCTCGAGGCTTATTTAAAAACTGTTAATATTTTTACTGAGATTACAATGAACTTATACTTGGGAAAATGTGTATCTTTATGACATTTCATCTCTCAACCAGAAACAGTGTGTGTCACCATTCACATCATCTTTTATGTCCTGCAGTAAAACTCTAAAGATTTTTTCCACAAATATTTGCTCCATTTACACATGTACACTTACACATTTTTTGCAGTTTTGTGCATGTGAAAGGAGGGTAGAGGGAAGCCCTGCACTTGGCCCATAACTCAGCTTAGTTGTCTCTGTCTCCGACAGAACCGTCAGCCCCTCTTCCTTCACTGCTCGCTCCTTCCTCACTGTGCCCCTGGCACCTGCACGGGTAGCACAGGCAGGAGCAGGGAGAGTCCTGTCCTGTTTCTGAATCTAGATTGATGTCTGGCTCATTGTGAGCATAAAGCAGGCAGCTACTTTGAGATCCTTTATCAAGCTAACGAAGTGTCCTTCTAGTCCTGGTTTCTTGAGAAATTTTCATCAGAAATAGGTTTGATTTTTTTCTCAAATAATCTTTTGGTGTTCATGAAAATGATCCTAGATTTGTTTTCTTCTTTTACCTAATGACTGGGTTTTCAGCCATCTTTGCACTCCTGGGATAAATCCCACTTAGTCACACGGGACTTCTTTCCGTGCTCTCCAGGTGCACCCCCAGAAGGCATGTGACGCTCTCTCGGTTCCTGGGACCCACTTCCATCTTCCCTACTGTGCTCACACACAAATCCACTGCACTGGGCTTGGAATGAAAAATAAGATGGCACCATTTTGTGTGTTCATAAAAAACGATTTACTTATTATTTCTATTGTTTCTGTTTTCTAACTTCTAAATTTCTGCTACGTCTTTAATTCCTTCCTCCAGTTTATTTGCTGTTCTTGGCAGTCAGTGATTAATTCATGCTAATTATCTGTACAGGATCTCTGCCTTCAACTAAGAAAGGTAAATACGCCATGCCATCGGTTTGTTCATTTGTCTTTCTCTTGTCTCTCTCCTAACGGTTGCTAGGAAAGCCACTGCTGTGCTCTTTGGGGCACACAATTCGGGAAGCGTCACCCCTGGTGGTGACCGCATTACAAAAGCCTTCCTTAGTATCACTGGAAGTGGTAGGGCCTGAATCCTACTGTCTGAGAACAATCCCTTTTGACTACATGGCATACCTTTGCCCACAATTTTACTTTTAACCTTTCAGAATCTCTTTGTTTCTTACACAGAGAATTAGGTTTTGTTTTATGAATCTAGGAGTCTTTTAAGTTAACCCATTTTCCCTTTACAGATATGACTGATGTGTTTGTTGGGCACAACACTGGCCTATTTCATTTTTTGTATGGGTTTTCAGCCTTTCACGGTGAAGTAGTGGGGTTGATTTTACTGTCCTTCTATGTTGAGACCTGTGTTTTTCCCTACAGGCTGCTCTTTATATGATGCTCCAGCATTTCCACCTGCATCTAAAATCCCGACTGCCTCTCGCAGTGGCGTCCACTTGCCCACATTATGGCCAATAATAAAATTAGCCTGATGCCTCCTCCCCTCAGCCTACCCTCTATCACCCAATTTTAACCCGTAGCATTACTTTAATGTTGACCTTTATCCTAACTATGCCTAAACTTCTGCTCCTACCCGACTGATCAGCCCTGTGACGTTGGTGATGAGTTTGTCCTATTGCCTCCCCTCTCCTCCTGTTTCCATTTCTAATAGGGATAACATTCCAAGCACGTGTCTTTGCTTCCAGCACCTTCACCCCGTCTGCCACTGACACGCACCATCAGTCCTGTTGCTGGAACTTCACCTGACATCTACTGGCTGCTCATAACTTGTCCTTTAGCAATTTCCTCAGGAAGAACTTGTTCCTTTCGTTCTCTCATGTTCCAACCTGTCTCTCTGTTGCCACTGTGCCTAGAGAGCCATGCAGCAGAACACAGGTCCTGGGTTCCTGTGGGCGCTACCCCTAGCCCCCGTCCTCGGGCACTGGATCCTGCTGTGAGGAGCCTCCGGCTGACCACATTTTCTTCCCCTTAGAAGCAATTTAAATTTTTTGTCTGGCTAGCCAAGGAATTCTTTGTTATGTCCAATAATATTAGTAAGCTATTATGGCGACCATTTTGGATCACTCTCCTGAAACACGCCATGTTCCCTCAGCAGCCAGGCTCCCATCTGCGCTGACGTGCCTGGTGTCCCTCAGCTGCCGAGTGTCTCCCGCCCTGCTCCATCCTTCTGTGCTCTCTCTTCCCACTGCATTTCACTCGGTTCTCATTTCTACTCTCGGTGTCTACTCTGTGCTTTCTTTTCTCCCCTGTGCTCCTTGTGGTTTGGGCTTCACTTTGAAAATGATTTTACCCTTTCCCTCTGTCTGGCTGTCTCTGATTCCTTACATTTTAAAAATTCATGATGAATATTAAGGTATAATTTTCATCTGCTTTGTGGCAAAATCTTTCTGAGTGACTTTTCTCCACCTATAAGGAAATTCTGGTTTTGGTCAGAATTTTCTTACATAACCTTTTCATCACTTCTTCTCTGAGTAAGTCTGATTTCTTGGAGCAGTTATTAGCTGGATGGCAGGGGGTAGGGGGGCAGGTTCTTGTCTCAGGGGCACCCTCTCTGCTGTTGGCTTGATGAAAGGTTTCCTCATTATATACCCACATCTCTGTGGGCTCTTGGCGCCTCTGGCTGCTTCTCCCTGCCTTCTAGGATGCTCCCTTCCTTTTGGAAGGGGGTCCTTTCCAAGATGTGGCATCTCAGCTTCCTCTTTTTCCACCGCTTCCTGTTAAACTCTCAGTTCTTAGCACTTTGGGAAGCCAAGGCAGCAGGATCACTTTGAGACCAGCCTGGGCAACATAGTGAGACCCTGTCTCTACAAAAAAACAGAATATTAGCTGGGCGTGGTGGCATGTGCCTGTAATCCCAGTTACAGGCACCACTCAGAGCCGGCCCTAACCTGGGAGTGAACATCCACTTCTGCTTGCCGAGGGTGCACCACTGCACCTCTCTGTACTCCCCGCTCTCCAGCAGATGCTACTGGGTTTCCAGGACTTTCCTGTCTGCAGAGGGACTTTAGGTTCATGGGTTTGTTCTGTCCCCCAGTTTCACAGAAGATGTATTAATACTTTGTGTATTTGTATTTTTTTGTCTTTTGCTCCAGAAGTGAGCAGCCACCATCCTCTACCAGAATCCTATATGTAGATTTTTAATTGACTATAGATCTTGTTCTCTCTTGGATTTTTTTAAAAGATCTTCTAAGATCTTTTCAAGCTGTCAGATGTATACCTAATCTAGTTCATCCTCACACAGCTGTCTTCCCACATCTCTTCCATCCTCACAAGCATAAATATTAAGGGCTGAGCCAGTACTCTCTGCCTTGGCATGCAAGGCCTGCATGAGCTTTTCTTTGATAATGTAGTGACCCTCTTCAGCCTTTAGCAATGCTTTCTTCAATGTCTATATTATCTGATACTAATACAGCAATAGCATCCTTCTTTAGATTAGGATTTGCTAAGGTTTTTTTTTTCCTGCAACCATGGCCTGACAAGGATTTGCTAAGTTTTAAGTCTTTTTAATATTCTTATTTGCAACCTTTCTGGTTAATTTTTATTGCATATGTCACAGAGCTTTGAGTTGGATTCCTGTTTTAGCCAATGTGAATCTTAGTTTTAACTTACAAATTTAAGCCACTTACATTTACAATGATGACTGATATATTTGTATTTTTTTATATTTCACCTTGTGCTTTCTAATTATCCCTCCCTCCCTGGTTTCTACTAGATTGACTGACTCATCTTCATTCCCTTTTTTACCCTTTAATTGTGTGGAAGTTTCACCTTCCATTTCTATTCATTTAGTAATTTCCCATGTATACTTGACAAAGTCTAAAGTTAAAATCTCTCCCCTCCATCCACACAACACAAGAAGCTCTCACCCTGGCTTCATCACACCACTTCTGATATTTCCTGTGACTGTCAGTATCTAATGCTTTCTTATTTTCATATTCCCTCTTCCTAGCAAGCAGTTATCATCATCCATAATTTTATATAACCTAACTTATTTAGGTACTTCCACAAACTTATTTGTTCACCATTATTTCTTGGATCTCACATTTAAATTCTGAAGTTCAATTTTCTTCTTCCTGAAATATCTCCTTCATTATTTCTTTCAGCTAAAATCGTATTGATGGTCAGCTCTCTCCATCTCTGTCTGAAGTGATAGGTTAGCAGGGCAATGAATGCAAGGTCTAAGGTTATTTGCCCTGAGCACTCTGAAGTATCTTCTGGCTACTATCATACTTTGAGAAATCTGACCACCTAATTGTTGATCCCTGGAATATCTAGCTCTTATCTTTTCTCTGTGGTTGCTTTTAATCTTTGTAGTCTTTGGTATCCTACAGGGTTTGTTTTCTTAAAGCATATCTAGCTAGGTACATATTTATTTTTATTTATCCTGCTCAAAACTTGTTGAGTTTCATCAGTAAGATGATACATGTCACGTACATTCCCCAAAATTTTCTCACATTATCCCTCCCCTAGTTCTCCTATCTTTCCTCTGGAATATCTACTAAAAATTTCAATCTTCTATGTCTCTTAACCTCTTTTACAGAGTGTATCTTTTTATCTTTCTGTACTGCAATCTATTAATAGATAATTTCTTTGATGCAGTCTTCCATGTCAGTAATTTTCTCTATAGCTGTCTAATTTTCCTTAACTCATTTGCTGGATTAATTTCAATGACTTTTTTTTCCAATTTTTTATTGTTGTAAAATACACCTAATATAAAATTTACCATCTTAACCGTGTTATTTTAAGACAAGGAGTCTCACTTTGTTGGCCAGGCTAGAGTACAGTGCCACAATCATAGCTGACTGCAACCTCCAGTTCCTGGGCTCAAGAGATCCTCCGGCCTCAGCCTCCCGAGTAACTGGGATTACAGGCACATGCCACCACGCCCAGCTAATATTCTGTTTTTTTGTAGAGACAGGGTCTCACTATGTTGCCCAGGCTGGTCTCAAAGTGATCCTGCTGCCTTGGCTTCCCAAAGTGCTAAGATCACAGCATCTTAACCATTTTTAAGTGTACGGTTCATTGATTTTAAATACATTCATAATGTTGTGCAATCATTGCCACCATCCATATTCAGAATTCTCTTCATCTTGTAAAACTGAAACTCATATTCATTAAACAATAACTCCCATCCTCCCTCCTCCCAACCCCTATCTCTATAAATTTGACTACTCTAAAGTACCTCAAATAAGTGGAATAATACACTAGTTGCCTTTTTGTTATGGTTTGTTTCACTTACCATAATGTCCTTAACGGTTCATCCATGTTTAGCATATTGGAGAACTGCCTTCCTTTTTAAGGTTGAATAATATTCAATTGTATAGATAAACCACATTTTGTTCATCCATTCATTGACTGATGGACACTCGTGTTTCTTCCACATTTTGGCTTTTGTGAATAATACTAACATGAACATGGTATAGAAATGTTTGAGTCTCTGCTTTCCATTCTTTTTTGTATTGCTGGATCATATGGTAATTCTGTTTTTAACTTTTTGTAGAACCACCACGCTATTCTCCACAGTGGCTGTATCATTTTACATTCCCACCAAAAATGCACAAGCTTTCCAATTTCTCCACATCCTTGCAACATACTATTTTCTGGAGTTTTTTGATTGAAGCCACCCTAATGGGTATAAGGTGGTATCTGTTTTTTTATTATTATTATTATTATTATTATTATTCCAAGGTATTGTAAGGGTACAAACATTCTAGTTACACTTTATGTCTTTGCCTCACCCAAATGCAGGTTAAAGGCGTGCCCTTCCCTCCCTTTAGTGCTCCCCGTGTCCTTTAATTGTAGATTTGCACCCC
>CAUYSK010089961.1:0-10686 GCA_963575035.1 Avahi laniger | reverse complement strand
TATATTTTTATCTGTCCAATTAATTTCTTTCTATTTTTTGGTAGAGACGGGGTCTCACTCTTGCTCAGGCTGGTCTCGAACTCCTGAGCTCAGAACGATCCGCCCGCCTCGGCCTCCCAGAGTGCTAGGATTACAGGCGTGAGCCACCGCGCCTGGCCTGGACCAATGTCTTTTATAGTAATTCTTCTTCTATTCTTTTTTGAGCCAGTTTTGATATAATGAGTTATATTTATCTACAAATTTGTCAATTTTATTAACATTTAAAATATATTGGTATAGAACTAGCAATAATAATCTATATCTTCTACCACTTTTCTATATCAGTAGTTGTGTTCTATTTTCATTTCAAATATTAATTTCTGTCTTTTTATAGGCTTTTCTTTGTCTTTATTTTTGAATTTTTATTTTGTGCATTTTTTCACAGGTAATATATTTACATGGCTAAAATTCAGACGATAGAGGATACATAATGGAAAATATATCTCATTCTTGTCTTCATGTCTTTATGTTATCTTCTAATAACTAATATTATTAATTTCTTACATATTCTTTTAGATAAGGATGCATGATACATAGATAAACAAGAATATATAAGTAGTTTTAAATTTTCCCAGATAGTAGCATACTATACATGCCTTTATTCTCCTAAACTTTTGTGCTTAATAGTATGTGGAGATTTTTTCTTATCAGAAAATACTGGGTTTCTTCATTTTAGTTTATGAAGGCATGCCTCGTATAATCCCATATGGATGTGTATAATTTATTTTTCCAATTTTTGTCAAAGGACATAAGGTCATATTCATTCTTCTACTACTACAAACAAAATTGCAATAAATAAATCTGTACATGAATCTTTTTGTACATGTGCAGATGTATCTTAGGATAAATTCCTAGAAGCAAAATTATTGGATCAAATGGTATAGGGAATATATTTTATTTTATTCATTTGGGGTAGGCTATATGTACATATGTTATAAAATAAATTAAAAAAAACCAGAGAAATAAATGTGAAAAAGGAAAAATAAATCTTCCTTATAACCCTTTCGCTACATTTCTCTTTCCAGAGGTAATCAGCTGTTTCTTTTCAGAGATATTCTTCGCATACGCAGGTATACATGCATAGATTGGTAATTTCTCTTACATTTTAGACTGTAATTCAGACTGTAGATGCTGGAAAGTTTTTGCTAATTTGTTGGTTAAAAGAGAATCACCAGGCTTTGGGAATCCACTTATTTTGGAACATGTTCTTTGTTGTCTCAGTTTTCAGACAACACTCAGCCTCACCCCACCATCCTTGCAGACCTCATTAATAGAGATGGGGTCTCTCCACTGACTTTTATTATGTCTGTCTTTATGCTGTAGAGGGAACATGAACATTTTTATGGGATTTTGAATTTCCCTTCTGCAAACATTTCAAACATGTTACAATTTGGATGGTCTGCCATCTACGCTGACGCAGGGGAGTCATTTTGGGACCCTCATTCAACATCATTTGAGAGGGGATATTTTTGTTTTACTTTGAGTTTTTGTTTCTTGTGTGTCATTCATTTGTCTTTTTTGTTTTACTTCCTAGTTTTGAGGAGACCCATTCTTTGGTAGTTTTCTGAGAAAAGGTGTGTAGCAGGGAAAAGTTTTAGATTATCCATGTCTGAAAATATCTGTATATTTCTTTCTCATTTAATTGATATTTGATTTGTGTAGAAATTTAATTAGAAAATATTTTTCTTCAGAATTTTGAAAGCATTACTTAATTGCCTGCCAGTTTTCTGCGTTGGTGAAGATACACCTGAAGCTGCTACGGTTCTCGATCCTCTCTGTGTCTCCTGTTTTTTCTCGTGGGAATTTTAAATTTTGTCCTCGGTGACATTAAATTTTACAGTAATATGTCTTAGAATGGGCTTATTTTATCCATTGTGCTCAATACTTTCAATTTGGAAAACCATGCCTTTCATTACTAATAAATCTCTTTGAAATATTTCATTGATGATACACTCCTTTTGAAAAAATCTACTCTTCCATTTAGGGTGCTAAACATTGAAATGATCCTCCGATTCAATTATCATTTTTCTGCTATGATCAATTTATTGCCTTTTTTCTTTATTTTATGGTAAAGTTCTAACTTTATTTAGTAATCTACCCTTAATTTTTAAAGTTCTGCTATTATACACTTAATTTTGTTCCCTATATTCTAGCACTCTCATACACTACTTCATTAACCCATTGTCTTTCCTTACACATCTAAGGATAGGATACTAATTTTTTTAAGGGAAGTTTGTTTTTTCTTTCTGAATAATTGGTGCTTTATCTAAATTGCTTTCTACTTCTACTTTTCTATTTTATTTGCCTCCCATGGGAAACTTTCCTTGTATACTTGATAATTCTTGGTTGTATATTAACGATTGAGAGAGCCTAAAATTTTATTTGGAAGTTCTGAGCACATGAGCGGGTTGTCCTCTTTGAGCATCTCTGTGAGCCAAACTGTGAGAGCTGTCTGTTGGGGCTACCCCTTGTTAATAACTTAGTTTCTATTCCTAACTTCTCTTTTCTTTATTAATTACTTCTTAGACTTTCTTTGGGCTTTTTCTCTTATTCTTTTTCTCTAGCTTTCTAGGTTGTTTGCTTACCTTATTAGGTTTGCTGTTTCCACCCTTCTAGTCTAAGTCTACAAAATTTTCTCTAAGCAACACTTTGCCTATAAGATTTGATGAGTGACAGTTTCATTACTATTTAGTTCTAAATATTCTGTAATTTCCGTTAGGGATTTTCCCTTCTTTGCCTGTAAATTATGTAGAGATGCGTATGTGTGTGTATGTGTTTGTGTGTGCATGTTCTTGGTTTACATTCAAATGGAATTTTTTTTTAATTGCATTGTGGTCAGAGCAATCTGCTCTTTGTGAAGTAATTCTTGAAGGTAGTTGAAATGTGTTTTACAGCTTAGTATGTGATCAAATTGCATAAATGTTTCCTGTGTATATTTTTTAAAAATACGTTATTGTTGGTTGCATGTGCTGTATGTCTTATATAGCCCAAGCTTGTTAACCATATTATTGAAATATTTCACATCCTGACTGTTAATTTCTGAGAGAGATGTGTTAAAATTTCCCAATAACATACTAGATTGTATTTCTCCCTATAGTTCTTTAATGTTTTTGCTTTACATATTTTAAACTATTTTATTGGGTATATTCAAATATAAAATTATTACGTATTTCTAGAGAAGTGAAGATTTTACCATTATGCAATGATTCTCTTTATCTCTAGTATGCCTTTTGCTTTGAAGTCTATTTTTGCCTGATATGAACACAAGCTATATTATTTTTCTTTTGGTTAATGTTTGCTACTTTTCTAATTTTTCCATATTTTTACTTTGAACCTTTCTGTGTCTTCATGATTTAGGTGTATCTCTTGCAAGTACCACATAGCTTAAAAAAAATTCTGTCTGCCAATCTACATCTGTTAACTGGATTCTATCTTTATTCTAATTAATAACATATTTAGATTTACTTGGTCTTTTTTATTAATATCTTATTTTTTTTTGTTTTGCTTTTGCTGTGTTTTTTTCTTCTTGCTTTCCTTTATTTAAATTAGTTGAAGTATTTTTTTTCTCTCTCTAACTTATTTAGAAAATATTTATTTTGTTCCTGTACTTTTGATGACTACCTTTGAAATTTTACAGTGTATAACTTGACACAGGATAAAGTTCGTTAATATTTTTCAACTCCCTCCCAAATAATGAGACCTTTGAATGGTTTAATTTCAGTTACTCCTAAACCCTAACCAGCTTCTAGATGTCCCCCCTTTTAGCTCTCTCTTTTTATTAGTATAATAAATTAGATACTTTATTATTGTTTTATAGAATCAGCTTTTATTTAAATTTATCCATACATTCATTTTTTATTTCATTCATATCCATTTCTACATGGTCAGAACTTTTTTTTTTTTTTGCTATTTTCTTTCTTCATAAAAGACATCCTTGAAAATTTCCTTTAGTCAGAGTCTAATAGTCATAAACTCTTTCAGATTTGTATAGCTGAAAATCTTTTTATTTCATCTCTTTTCCTGAAATACATAGCTCATATTGGTATACTCTTTTGAGTTAATGCAGGAAAACTCTAACATAATTCAATAAGCATGACCCTAAAACATGCGTTTTTATAAAATGCAGGGTCACGTTACTGTAAGAGTAATGAAAGCCCGCGGTCAAGCCTCTCGGGCCTGGAGTTCACAAGGCCTGGTCATGTGACTGGAATCGGACTGGATCTCAGCCGCAGTAAGGAACAGCCTGGTGGCCGTTATGTGCTTCCACTCAAATACTGATGGGGACAATCCTGGATCCCAGGCTGGCTGAGACCTCCAGGAGAGTAACAATGATTCTAAGGATCTCCTAGTGAGTTGGGGAGATTAAAGTTCACCTTTTTCCCAATCCCCCTCTTCTTTACCCCTGATTTACACATGACAAACACATGAGCCAGAGAAGGAGCCCATCCTCAGTAGTATTACATACGTGTTCACTTTCTGAAGAAATGCAGGACTGCATGGGATTTTACTGTGCATACTTTTTTCTGTCACCGCTGACACATGGCTGCAGAATGAGATTGTCTTCTAGCTTCGTTGCTGCTGTTGAGATGTGAGCTGTCAATTTAATCATTATGACCATCTTTCTAATACCTGGTTGCTTTTGAGGTCTTTAAATGATCTTTAGTGTACTGTAGTTTTAATCCTATGAATCTTGGATTTGTTAAGATTCCTAAAAATGAGGTTTGATGTCTTTCAACAGATCTAGAGAATTCTCATCCACTAACTTTTGTTTTTTTTTAAATTTATTTTTTAATTGCAGAATAATATGGGGGTAAAAATACTTTGGTTACATATATTGCCTTTGCACTGCCCGAGTTGGAGCTACAAGTGTGCCCAGCCCCCCAGACAATGCACACCGCATCCATTAGGTGTGAATTTACCTATCCCCTCCTTCCCCCTGGTACCTGCCTGACATCCGATGAATGTTACTTCCACATATGCCTTAAGTGTTATCGGTTAGTACCAATTTAGAGGTGAGTACATGTGATGCTTGTTTTTCCATTCTTGTGATACTTCACTTTGAAGAATGGGCTCCAGCTTCATCCAGGATAATACAAGAGGTATTAATTCACCATTGTTTTTTTATGGCTGAGTAGTACTCCATGGTGTACATATACCACACTTTATTAATCCACTCACATATTCATGGGCACTTAGGTTGTTTCCACATCTTTGCAATTGTGGATTGTGCTGCTATAAATATTCGAGTGCAGATGTCTTTATTATAGCATGTCTTTTTATTCCATTGGGTAAATACCCAGTGGTGGAATTGCTGGATCAGTTGGTAATTCTACTTTTAGTTATTTGAGATATCTCTATATTACTTTTCATACAGGTAGCACTAATTTGCATTCGTACCAGCACTGCACGAGTGTTCTTATCTCTCTGCATCCATGCCAACATTTGTTGTTTGGGGACTTTTTGATAAAGCCAATCTTGCTGGAGTCAAATGATATCTCATTGTGGTTTTGATTTGCATTTCCCTGATGATTAGAGATGTTGAATGATTTTTCATATGTTTGGCAATTAGTCTGTCTTCCTTTGAAAAGTTTCTGTTCAGGTCCTTTGCCCAATTTTTAATAAGATTGTTTGATTTTTTTTTATGTTGATTTTCCTAAGTTTTATGTAGATTCTAGTTATTAGCCCTTTATCACATGTGTAGCATGCAAATATTTTTTTTCATTCTGTAGGTTGTCTATTTGCTCTCATGATAGTTTTCTTGGCTGTGCAGAAGCTTTTTAATTTGATCAGGTCCCATTTATGTATTTTTGTTGTTGCTGTTATTGCTTTTGGGGTCTTCTTCATGAATTCTTTTTCTAGGCCAATGTCTATAAGATTTTTTACAACATTTCCTTCTAGAATTCTCATGGTTTTATGTCTTAGATTTAAGTCTGTTATCCATCATGAGTTTATTTTTGTGAGAGGTGAGAGGTACAGATCCTGTTTCAGTCTTCTACATGTGGCTATCCAATTTTCTCAACACCATTCATTGAATAGTAATTTTTTTCCCAGTGTATGTTTTTGTCTGCTTTGTCAAAGATCACATGGCTATATGAGAATGTTTTTATATCTGGGTTCTCAGTCCTGTTCCATTGGTCTATGTCTTTGTTCTTGTGCCAGTACCATGCTGTTTTGTTTACTATAGCTGTATAGTATTGCTTGAAGTCTGGTAAATTGATACCTCTCAATTTTTTCTTTTTGCTTAAGATTGCTTTGGCTATACAGGGTCTTCTCTGGTTCCATACAAAGTGTAGAATCATTTTTTCTACATCTCTGAAAAATGATCTTGGTATTTTAATAGGGGTTGCATTGAATCTGTAGATTACTTTGGGTAGTATAGATGTTTTAACAATGTTATTCTGCCCATCCATGACCATGGTATGGTTTTCCATCTGTTTACATCCTCTGCAATTTCTTTACTCAGTGTTTCATAGTTGTCTCTATATAGGTCTCTCACCTCCTTAGTTAAATACATTCCTAAATATTTAATTTTTTTGATGCTATTGGGAAAGGTATTGCATCTTTAATTTGATTCTCAGTTTGACTGTTATTGGTGTATATGAAAGCTACTGATTTGTGTTCACTGATTTTGTATCCTGAGACTTTGCTGAATTCATTTATCAATTTGAGGAGTCTCTTGGTTGAATGTTTGGGATTTTCTAGATATTAACATAATATCGTATCATCAGAAAAGAGTGAAAGTTTGACCTCTTTTGTCCCCATTTGGATACTCTTGATTTCCTTCTCTTATCTGATTGTTCTGGCAAAGGCTTCCAGCACTATGTTAAATAGAAGTGGAGATAGAGGGAAACCTTGTTTGGTTCCAGTTGTAAGCTGGAATGCTTTCAATTTCTCCCCATTCAGTATGATGTTGGCTGTGGGTTTGTCAAATATGGCTTTAATAATTTTGAGATATGACCCATCTGTGCCTATTTTGTTAAGAGTTCTTATCATAAAAGGGTGCTGAATTTTGTCAAATGCCTTTTCTGTGTCTGTTGAGAGAATCATATGGTCTTTGTTCCTGCTTTGGTTTATATGGTGAATTACATTTATAGATTTGTGAATGTTAAACCTTGCATCTCTGGGATGAAGCCCATGTGGTCGTGATGATTTATTTTTTTGATGTGCAGTTGAATTCAGTTTGCTAAGATTTTATTGAGAATTTTTGCATCCATATTCATAAGTGATATTGGTGTGTAGCTTTCTTTTTTTGTTGTGTTCTTTCCTGGCTTTGGTATCAAGGTGATATTGGCTTTGTAGAATGAATTTGGGAGGATTCCATCCTTCTCATGTTGTGGAATAATTTTTGCAGTATAGGTACCAGTTTTTCTTTGTAGGTTTGGTAAAATTCTCCACTAACTTTTGAATATTGTTTCTCTTTCATTTTGTTGGTTCAGTGTCCTTCTGGAACTCTGATTAAATCTATTTGCCCTGACTCTGTACTCTTGGACTTCTTAATTTCTCTTTTATGTTTTCTTTTTTAAAAAAATATCTCCAAGTAGCATTCTACATTTTTCTTATTGTTTAATTCTCTGTTAGATATATTTATTCTGTTTAATTCTCCCATTGAGCTTTTTTTTTTTTTTTAAAAAAAGGTATAATTAACATGCAATAAAGAGCACTTCTTATGCACTTAGTTTGATGAGCTTTGGCAATTTTATATAGGCATGTATTAATAATAACTACCCCAAACAAAAATAGAACATTACCATCACTCCAGAAAGTTTCCTAGTGTCTCTCTCTGGTCACTTCTATTGAACTTTTCAGTTATTTTATTTTTAATTTCAAGGAGTTATATTTGGTTGTTTTTCAAATTTGTCTGGTCATTTTTGATAATCTATTATTCTTATTTTAAAAATTTATCTCTGCAATTCTTTAAGCATACTAAAAATAGTTATTTCATCCTGTATCTGATAATTCCAATATCTGGAATCATTTTGTTGTTGTTGTCATTGTTATTCCAGCTGACTTTCACTAATGGTGGCCTTTTACCTCTGAGTTTTGTGACTTTTCCTGTGAACTCATATTTATTGGAACATATTCTCTGGGAGTTTTATAAAGCCTGAATTGAAGGATCTTTTTATGTGTTTGCTTTCATTGTTTAATAATATTTTTTGAGCTCTTACTTTTCTTCTTTGAATGTATGTATCTTTTATTATTTATCAAGAGAGAGATCAGTTGTTTATAAGTTTTTGAAGCTAAGGGGAAGAATAATTTCTTTCAAATTACATTTCTTCTCTTTTTATAATTCTTCTTAAAGTTAAAGTATATGGTATAATCTTCATGTGCTTTCATTCGTTTTCTTTTACTTAGTTCTTTTCTTTGCTCTGGGAGTCAAACTTCCCACTATTTTCAGTTTTTAAGATGTTGGTTCAGCTTAGAGGAAAGTTTCAGAAATTACAGGATTTCTGCATTGTAGTCTGGTGAGTACAATGTCTTATTCACCCTGTTTCATCACCAATGGTCTTCCTTGGCTAGGAGTTAAATCAGAGACAATAAAAATGAGGTGTCAGCATCATTTTTTCTTAGATTTTTCCTCCTCTGAGTACTATAGTATCTATCTGCTTCTCCTAAACATTTTTAACCAATGATTTATTAACCAGCCTCTCCCGGATAATTGCTTTTAAGGATCTTACTTAAGAACCGAGGAGCTATGTCAGCTCTTAGAATCCTCCTTCATCTTAGTCTGGATTTCTCATTATTTGGCATATGTGCTTGATAGTTTATAGCTGTTTGCTTATTTCACAGACGATGAAAGTTTTAAGAAATTCCTTTTAAAAAAATTGGTTTTGTCAAGTTTAGGAAGCTGACAGAGTAAAAATGCCCATACTTTGCCAGCTTACATGGAAATTTCCTTCTAAAGTTTAATAGCTTAAAAATTAATCAAAATGAAATAACCAGTTTGGAAATAAGAACTATTAGGGAAGCCGAAGAATTAAAATTGTTGGATTTTTCTTATTTTAGTATCTGTTTTACGTCTTCCCTGGTGTCAGCTCTCTCTTCTTCACTAGCTATGCCAAGTAGTCGATTGCATTTTGACCACTGTTACAGCCTGGCAAAGTCAGATCATCCTGGTTTGCTTTGGTATATATTTTTGTGGCAGAGATTTCAAACTTTAAACCAAAATTCACACTTGTCCTTCCATATTGAGTTGTCACTGCAAAGGAGCTCTGCATCCAGATTGTATTTCCCATCTGTAGCCAGGGAGGCCACATGCCTAGTTTTCACCAAGGGAATAAATACAAAAGTTACAATGTCACTTCAAGGCCAAGGATGTTAAGAAAGGGTGTGACTTTTCTGTCTTCTATTTTCTACTTGCCAGAGTAGTACAAAAGGTTATAAGGCTCTAGAAGAATAACAAAGCTGCAAGATGGAAGGAACTTGAGACTTTCAATCACCAAATGAGAAAAACAGCTTACCTACTAGGAATACCTACATTGGAATGCTATTTAAGAGATAAATACACTTTTATTGTGAAATTTTGGAATTGGTTTGTTACAGCTGCTTGCTATAACAAAGCTATCCTAACTTATATAATCTAAGTGTTCATTCTGGAAAGACTTATTCCATTTTTTATTTGGTGGTCAGAAATACTAGATTATATTAGATGTTCCATGTTGCATGATTCTAAGACTATCAAGACCTTCCATCATTTTTAATGTTCGTCCAATTTCGCATCATTGAATGAAGTTGCCTTTTGACACGTGGCTTTATATAATATATTGATATATTAATAGATCTCTTTAAGATTTTATTTTATTTTTTGTCTGTTGCCTGGATTGATTCTCTATCATCTGATGCTTAGATGATTCTCTAATACAGCAATTAAGGATGTGCATTCCTATGAAGTTCACAACATTTCTGTGTAAAGGCAGGAATGCCATCATCTAATCTTCTTGAGACATTTTACAAAATGCTTTTTCAAAGCCCCTGAACTTCTAGATGTTTTATGTCTGCTGTATTTTCCTGCACCAAAAGTTCTTTTTATTTAATTTCTTCCTAAGACTTGATACATAGCTTAGTGTTATTAATTTGAACTCTACAATGTTCTCTTCCAAGGATTTTGATTAAGTATGATGTTTCTCTCACTTTCTTTCTCATCGTGGAATGAGAGTACAGTGGATCCCTGGCAGAGATCTTTCTATCCATACGGCAATACTTTATTGTGACCGTTTTAAGAGAGGACGATCTATTAGTCAGTGTGAAATTTAGCTGTAATTGTATTTAAACAAAGGGTTTCATTGTATCTGACAGATTCGAGGCTTGAAAGTTGGTGTAAGTGGGGAGAAAGAGGAACTGGAAAACTTACTAGCTCTTTGGAGCTGGGAGGGCCATTGGCTTCTGCTTCTCCGATGTTCAGAACTCTTCCTACACTCGCTGCTGACCTCAGATTTTCCAGGAAAATGAAAAGGAGCCTGGATTAGGAGACAGCCGCTAGGACTTTTCTTATATGCCTTCACACGGTGATTGAGTGGGCGTGAGTTACTGTTCCTGGCACTGAGACTTAGCAGGTGCAAACAGAGGAAATCGGGATTTTGTCTCGAGAATGACAGAGGCACCAGCAGAACCTGGCACAAGGGGCTTACGAGGCTGGCGGTTCTGCTGTGC
>CAUYSK010089960.1:0-10907 GCA_963575035.1 Avahi laniger | reverse complement strand
GCTGAGGCAGAAGGATTGCTTGAGCCCAGGAGTCTGAGGTTGCTGTGAGCTAGGCTGACGCCACGGCACTCACTCTAGCCAGGGCAACAAAGTGAGACTCTGTATCAAAAAAAAAAAAAAAAAAAAAGAATATATAGTAATCACACTTTGGCAAAATCTTGTTATATCAAATGAAGCAGTTTGCATTAAAATACAGACTCAACACTGTGGGCACTCATAGTCATTCACCAGTCTAACCACCTCATTTCACTAGAAAAGAAACAGACATACAGCTAAAGCAAAACCAGAAGTAAATCCAGGTTTCCTGTCTCCTAGTCCAGTGCTCTTTCCAACAGCATCGAGCATCCTCTTCTACTAAGCATATGGTCAAGTTGAAATGTCCAGTATGCATCTGGAGCCATGACTCTTGGGCACAGCAATGTTCAAACATTCAGATTTTTCTGGAAACAGCCAATCTATCCATATTGGCTGATCTTCCGGTAGCCCAACTCCAGTATCACTCCCTGTCCCCAAAATATTTTCCAGCCCCCTCTCCCACAGAAAATAACAGCAGTACTTCCTCTCTCCCATTCAAGGCCATCTGGGCCAAACTATCTATTCATTGCTGTTGTTCACATGCTTTGGATCAACTCATTTGGCTTTGAATGCTGGTCCCACCACTACATGCCGGGTGGGGGACAAAGTACTGAGTCTCAGATTCCTCATCTGTAAAATGGGGACACAAACAGCACTTACTTCAAAGGGGTTGTCTTAAAGATAAAACGAGATTACATTAAATATTTAGAACACCTAATGAACATAAGCTACTGTAAGTTCAATAACCATCGAGTGAATCTAGAAAGTGACTTCATGCCTTCATTGTAAGCTTTGGAATAGAAAAGGGTCAAGAGAGTTGAAGTCCCTGTCCCACCGTCATGCAGCTTACCATCTAGATATGAAGATAGACTATAAGCAAGTAAATAACTTCAGACACTGATAAGTGCTGGAAAGAAAGTAAAGCAGCATGATGTGGCTGGTTAAGGCAGAAGGAAGGGGGCGCCTACTTTAGGAAAAGCAGCCCGGCAAGAGCCTTTCGGAGGAAATGACACTTGAACTGTGGAAAGAAAGACAAGAAGGTGTCAGATACGTGATGATCTGTGGGGAGAAGGGGAAAGGAGAGAGGGAGAGCATTGCAGACTGAAAACAGCAAGTGTAAAGGCCCTGCGGTGGAATCAGCAAGACAGTGGGTCAGGATGGCTGGAAGGAAGGGAGCAAGGAAAAGACAGAAGGATTTGTGGTTGGGCCCATCACCATGAGCCCTGGAGGAGTTCTGCTTTTATTAAAGGGCACTAGGAAGAAGCCACTGAAGTATTTTGAGCAAGATAATTAATAGAATCTCCCTCTAGGAGATAAATCAGAATATTATGGTTATATTATTCCCTTTAAATGTTTGTGTTTTATTCCGTAGCACACAAACCCCATTGCTGCGGCTAACGAACACCTGGGACGACCAGCCCGAGCTCCAGGTCATCTGTGGGAAGACTGCCATCTGCTGGGGGAAAGAAAGCGCGATGCACACGCGGCTCCTCCCTGACGGACATTCCCATCGCACGCAGAAGTAAATCGTTCTGTAACACGATGAGGATGAAACATCAAAGCGTAACAATTCTTCACCTTGCTGTCTGCCCTGCCTTCTAAAAAGTCCATGTTTGAGTACCAAATGGGGGCCAGCTGACCTGCAAAGAAAAGGCCAGGAGCACTTCTCAGAAGAAAAGAACAGATCTGGGGGTGGGAGTGGAGGACAGGAGAGGGAGAGAGAAAGGTAGGCCTGGAGCTCGAGAGAAACAGGAAAGGTATTTGTGAGGACTCGCTGTCATGATGACAGGGACTTGGGAAGAGGAATGCCTCAAGAACATTTTAGCAGGTTTTGCTCTGTGTTGGAAGGTATAAATACTTCAATAAGACTTACATTTTCAAGGCTTTTCAGTGCACCATTGTGCAGTCCAGTCATACAGTGGGTACGACTACATAAATGAACACTGGGACATGCTTCGATCCGACACACTAAGCTATCGGATCCATTACTGCTGCCCGTTCTTCCTTGCTCCTCTCCTGAGCACTGCTCCCTGGCCTGTGCTCCCCACTGCCTTAGCTCAGGGTCACAGGGCAAGAGGTGAGAGAGTCGGACAGGGATTTGCTTGAGGGTGGGATGGCGGAGGCAGAAAGAGGACAAGCCCCTCCATCTGGTTAAACAACAAACCTGAGGTTTCTATTCGAACGAGTGCTCAAAAATATCACATCCCCAAGCTAACTATTAAGATAAAGGGATGAGCTGTACCTCTTCTCACACCCCTACATCTGCACTTTTGTGACTTTTCCCCTCTAATTTCAAATCTATTTTTCATGTTTATTTTCACCTGATTCCATCTATGTGAAGATGACACATGCCACCAGGCAGCCACGAAGAGCATTGCATTTGTAACTCACACTGTACATCAGGATAAACTCCCGATGGATCAAAGATTTAAATATTTTTTTAACGGACTATGAAAGAAAAAATATGCCTCAATTCCTTCATAACCTAGAAAGGCCTTCCTAATTATATGATTCAATACAGAAGCCATAAAAGAAATTATTCGTAAATTTTACTATAAAAATGTTTTTATGGTGAAACAAACAAAAAAATAAGCAAAGACAAAACAACTATCAACAAACTGAAAAAATATGTCATACATATTCCAGACAAAGGGCTAATCTCCCTATAAATAAGGAAAAAATGTATCGAGCCAAAAAAAAATAGGCAAAGCACATAAAAATATATGTCTGAAAAGATGCTCAATATCTCTCATATAATAAGATAAATGTAAATTAAAACTTAATTGACAAACCAGTTTATCAGCTTTTCAAAAAGCCAAAAGTTTAAGTACACACTACAGTAATGAGACTATGGGGAAAAAGACACTTCCATTTGCTACTGGGCACACAAAATGCATCAGCTCCTATGGAGGGCAATTTTGCAAAATGAAAATTGCAAATGAATTTACCCTCCAGCAATCCTACTTCTGGGAATTTATTCTACAGATATACCTGCAAGGGTACTAAATGACATATGTACAGGTGTCTCTATTATAGCACTGTTTATAATAGCAAGGTCCTGGCAGCAACCTGGAGGTTAAACAAGGGAACATAATGCATCTGCTTTTTTTTAAAAAAAGAGGAAATTCTATATGTCCTTATATGGAAAGATAAATTGTCCAGAGGGGGGGAAAAAAAGAGTGAATAAGAGTATAGAGTGTGCAACCCTTTGAATAAGAAAGGGGGAAAACAAACATGCTCGTATAGCATTTTCTTATATTTATATAAAGACACACAGAACTAGTGGTTATCTGTAAAAGGTGAGAGAGGGTTTAGGAGGGAACAATGTGGGAGTGAGACATTTCCTTGTATGTCTCCTCATATTGTGTCCGTTTATGAAGCATGCGAATGTCTTACAAATTTCAAAAAAGTTTTAAATTAAAAAAAAATTCTTGGCAGGGCACAGTGGCTCATGCCTGTAATCCTGGCACTTTTGGAGGCTGAGGCAAGAAAGTTGCTTGAGGCCAGGAGTTTGAGACCAGTCTGAGGAACATAGCAAGACCCTGTATCCACAAAAAATAGAAAAATTAGCCAGGCGTGGTGGCACATGCCTGTAGTCCCAGCTACTCAGGAGACTGAGGCAGGAGGATTGCTTGAGCCCAGGAATTTGAGATTGCAGCTAAGATGAAGCCACAGCACTCCAGCCAGGCCAACAGAGCAAGACCCTGTCTCAAAAAAAATTTTTCTCGCAGTATGATTTCCCCCCATATGTGCCTGAGATCCTGTTTCTTTTAAATCATTTCCCTAATTCCTTATAAAATCTCTTATCAAAAAAATGGTCATCATCAGGATATAGATAAAAGTTAGAATTTGCTAATGGTTTGGAGGCAAGGTGTAAGAGAAAAACAGGTGTCAAAAATGCTTCCAGGGCCGGGCGCGGTGGCTCACGCCTGTAATCCTAGCACTCTGGGAGGCCCAGGCAGGCGGATTGTTTGAGCTCAGGAGTTCGAAACCAGCCTGAGCAAGAGCAAGACCCCATCTCTACTAAAAATAGAAAGAAATTAATCGGACAACTAAAAATACATAGAAAAAATTAGCTGGGCATGGTGGCGCACGCCTGTAGTCCCAGCTACTCGGGAGGCTGAGGCAGGAGGATTGCTTGAGCCCAGGAATTTGAGGTTGCAGCTAAGATTAAGCCACCGTACTCTAGTCCGAGCAAAAGAGTGAGACTCTGTCTCAAAAAAAAAAAAAAAATTCTTCCAAATTTTTTGGCAACCTGAATGAACAAAAAGTGGTGCCATTTGATGAAACGGGGAACAATGAAGGAAAAACTAGTTTGGGTGCAGAAGTAAGAGTTCAGTTATGGACACATTAAGTTTTACATGCCTAATAGATGCTCAAACAGGGATGTTAAATAGACAACTAGTTTTAAAACTTTGGAATTCAGGGGAGAAACTGAGGCTAGAAATAATTCAAGAAGTTACCAGCATATAGTTAAAACCATGGAACTGATGACAACACCCAGGGAACAAGGAAAGTTCTAGAAGAATTTGAGCAGACTAAGCCATCAGTCACTTCAACCAAAGGCTGGGAAGAGGAGGACTCAGCAAAGGAAACTGAATTAGGAACAATCAAGGAGGTAGGACAATGGAGGCAGGGGTATCCCAGAAGTCAAGTCAAGAAAGACTTTTTTTTTTGAGACAGAGTCTCACTCTCTTGCCTGGGCTGGAGTGCCGCGACGTCAGCCTAGCTCACAGCAACCTCAAACTCCTGGGCTCAGGTGATCCTCCTGCCTCAGCCTCCCGATTGGCTGGGACTACAGGCATGCGCCACCATGCCTGGCTAATTTTTTCTATATATTTTTAGTTGTCCAGCTAATTTCTTTCTATTTTTAGTAGAGACGGGGTCTCACTCTTGTTCAGGCTGGTCTCAAACTCCTGACCTTGAGCAATCCTCCTGCCTCGGCCTCCCAGAGTGCTAGGATTACAGGTGTGAGCCACGGCGCCCGGCCAAGAAAAACTTTTAAGAAGTCAGGAGTGAAGGTGTCAAATGAGTACGATGAGGATGAAGAATTAGCCATTGAATTTGCTAAGGCAGAGGTCATTGTGACATCAGCGAAAGCAACTTCAGCTCAGTGGAGGGGATGAAAGCTTCAATTAAGTGGTTCTCAAGAGAATGGGAAAAGACATGGGAATAATGACTTACAGACAACTCATTTTTCCTCTAAAGCAAAGCAGAGAAATAGGGTACCTGGAAGGGTACATGGGGTTAAGGGAAGGTTAGGGTTTTTGTGGGGTTTTTTGAGATAGGAATTAGTGTGCATGTTTGTATGCCAGTGGGAATGATCTAGTAGAGAGGGGAACCCCATTGCTACAAAAAAAATAGAAAAATTAGCTGGGCATGGTGGTGCACACCTGCAGTCCCACTCTGGGGACTGGGGTGGGAAGATCGCTTGGGCCTAGGAATTTGAAGCTGTAGTGAGCTATGAAAATACCACTGTACTCCAGCCCTGGCAACAGAGTGAGATCCTGTCTGTCTTAAAAAAAAAAAAAGAAGAAGAAGAAGAAGAAGAAGTTAGATGTGATGGAATCCAACATGGAGATTGAGGGAATGGCCTTTACTAGGAGCAAGGACAGTTCATCCATTATTAACAGGAGAAAAGTGGAGTATATATGTGTAGATAATATATGTGTAGATACTGGTAGTTTGGTAGATTTCATGGTGGAAAGATATGAAGATCTTTTGTGATTTCTTCTCAGTGGGGGGAAAAAACCAAAATCATCAGTGAAGAGTGAGGAGGGAGGAAAGAACATAGGAGGTTTGAGGAAAGAGAGGACTGACCATGATTTCTGGGACATTTGGGAAATGAATTGATTGAGAAAATGTAGTATGATTGCCAAGCAGCACTGAGAGCCCACTTGAAGTTCGGGGCATGAATTCAAAGGTCGGTCAGCATAGTTGTGTGCCTTTCTCTCGTCATTATCTGTTTTCACAAGTGCAGGCAAGAGGTGGATTTAATCAGGCAAGAATGACAGAAGGAGAGGGAGACAAGGGAGTGATTCCATTGTGGTCCATGGAATATAAGGTAAGTGAGGAGAGCCGGACAGACATATGGTAGTAATATATAATGAAAGGTTAGTAGGGTCAATGGATTAGAAATCCCTTTGAAGCTGAAAATTTGATAAGGGGTTCATGGAAGAGTAAGCTGGAAAGATAGGACATGGTTAGAGATTAGAGTGCTTGAAATAGAGATTTTGGAAATAATGCAGCAATTGACAAGGACTAAGGTAGTGGGTACCTAAGATGAAGTGAAGAACAAGATCATTCAAAGTAATCAAGTCAAAGAACTGAGAAGCCAAATGGACCATCCATGTGGCTGTGAGATCTCCACGCATGATGACAGGGGTGGCAGGGGAGAGAAAGGCAGGAAGTAAACCAGAGCCTTCAGTGGAGTAGAGAGGAAAGAAGCCCAGCCGGGGTGTTCGGAGAGCATGAGAGGTGTAGAAATGGAGTCAGTGCGTCTAGATAACTCTTTTGACAAGATCTGCAGTGAAGGAGAACAGAAAAATGGTGGTGATGGTGGGGGAAGGAGGGGTCTGAAGAAGACACAGGGCCCAGGGTTATTTCAAGGTGGAAGATTCTAGAGTATATGTGTATGCTCACGGGACTGATTCATTAGAAAGGGAGAAATTGA
This sequence comes from Avahi laniger, assembly GCA_963575035.1. Taxonomy (NCBI): domain Eukaryota; kingdom Metazoa; phylum Chordata; class Mammalia; order Primates; family Indriidae; genus Avahi; species Avahi laniger. The sequence goes on along the minus strand of CAUYSK010089960.1, from coordinate 4,159 downwards.
TGCTTTAGGAGAGAGAGGAGATCACTGTAGCAACAAGGTTCTTCAGGAGACAAGAGTGGAATCTGAAGCACAAGTGAAGAATTTTATTTTTCACCCCCCCCAAAAAAGCACAATTCTCCCCTGAAACATGAGAAAAGGCAGAGTCCATGGGTACAGATGTAGGTAAAGCAATAGACTCATGGGAAGAACAAAAGCGAGTTCATGACTGATCACTTCTATGTTCTCAGTAAAGTATGAGGCAAAGTCTTCAGCTGGTGAGGGTTAAAGGTGTGAAGGCTGGAGGAGACATAAAGGCATTTGCTCATCATCTCAGAGACTGGGAGAACTAACTTAGCAGGTGAATGAAGTGAGCTTGCTAGCCAGCGCGGAGCGGCCAACTGAGATGAAATTGAAACAGACCAGTCAGTGTGATTGCGCAATTCTGTACAGCCAGACCCAACTGCTTAGGTGTAGGAAGAGAGTAGAAGGATGGCTGAGTTTAACCGGGGTTGAGGTTTTCCCGGCAGTGTGGTGGAGAGCCCCGGAGCCAAGCGAGGTGGAAGACGGAAGGGAACAAATGCAACGATGGGCCACAGAATCGAGGCTGGGGAAGGAGGAGTCAGTAAGAACGTTTGAGAGAAATCGGTCAGCAAAGGGCCGCGAGGTCCAACGTGGACAAAGAATTGCGTGGGGCTGTGTCAGCAGTGAGGGGTCGAAAGTGCGCTAGTGTGGTCAGAGCAAGGATGTTTGTACCCAAGTCCCAGCAGCGCTGCTACCTTGAGAACTTGGTGAGGACCAAGCATATAGTGAGCACTTAGTAGATGTACGCTTTAAATATTTGCCCAGTGAATGCTCTGTTTCCACATGGGACCTTGTGCCAAACACTGACAAAAATGTCCTCCCTTCAAGGATCCCTTCGTTCAGTTGGGGAGAAAGACAAATGATGTAATAAAAGATCTTAAGCGCTGTAATAAGGGTAATGTTCAAAGTGCAACCCAGAGGGATGCAATGACTAACTGTAGAGGAGAATTAAGAAGGGCTTCAAAAGGAGGTAACAATAGGTCATCAGGATGGCCAGGGGTCATCAGGTGGCCGCGGGAGTGACAAGATTCGGTTTCTCCCGTTATGAGCGTGTCTATTTCCCAGTGCAGTCGCTCGAAGTGCAACGGGAGATGACTGCAAAGCAGCAGGTAAATGACACAAGAGTTAAGTTCCTTTAAGACGCCGAGTTCCTGCATGCAAACCTTCACCTTGGGACCCCCGTCCCAGGTGGCGGGGGCAGCGAGGAGGCGGGGGCGGGCTGGGGGAACACCTACCGCGCAGGGAAGACCGCTGACGCCGTGGCGGGGCTCTGGTGATCAGAGACGGGGAGATCATCACTGCGGCCCCGGGAGGCAACCGGGCTTCGTCGGCCTCGCGGGACTTGCGGGGCTGGTGGGGCTGATGGGCCTTGCGGGGACTGGGGGGTGCGCGAGGCTCATGGGGCTCGTAGGGCGCATAGGGGTCCTGGGGGTCCTGGGAAGCGCGGGGCTCGTAGGGGTCGCTGGGCTCGTAGTGTCCGTGAGGCTCGCAGGGTCGGTGGGGCTCGTGGGGCTCGTGGGGACTGTAGGGCTCATAGGGTTCGCAGGGCTCGCAGGGTCCGCTGGACTTGCGGGGCTTGACGGACCCAACACGCCCCTTGCGCTTGTCTCTCCGGTCTTGCTCACCGGCCTCCTCGGGTTTCTCGAATTCCTCCTCAGACTCCCTCAGCTCGTGCACGTTGAGGATCTTGAGCACAAGGGGCCTGTGTAAGACTTCGGGGCTAGCGGATACATCTGTCGTCTCCTGCCCATCTGTCACTTCGGTCAACGGGGAGGAACCTGAGAGCTCTTGGCTCTCCATTCCTGTCAGAAGCTTCCGCGGCGCGCGCCGCCCACCCTCCCTGCTGGGGGCCGGGCGCTCTCGGCTTCTTGCGCGGCGGGACAGGTACGGGGCCCGCCCCCTCAGCCCCGCCCTCGGCCCCGCCCCGAGCGCGCCATCAGCTCCGCCCCCGGCCCCGCCCCGCGCGTCGTCCCGTTGCCAAGGGGACGCGCAGCTCGCCGGCGGGCTTGGGGCGCAACCCGGGGCAGAGAAAAGCCCCAAACCCGTCAGCGCGACTGGGGTGGGATCCTGACCCTGTTTCCTGTGTCAAGGGCGCGCACTCTCGCATGTTCTCAGTCGCCGAGGCCCTCGGGGCAGAACATGTCAGCTTCCAGTCTGGGCCGCAGAGCCAGGTCTCTGTTGGGTTTCAGAGAGTCCCTGTACACGCATTTGTCCCCTAATCATGCTGGGAGGGGATGCTGAGATTGACAGCGTTGCCAGGCCCTCAATCACTAATTCTTATTTCCGTCAGTTTCTAGTAAATGCACAGCAATCAGAATGACGCTTGTGGGTGGGGAGAGAGCAACACCAGTATGACATTTGGCACAAGCTTCACATTCGGGAAGAGTCTCGAAGTTAGCTTTTTTACTTTATCGCCACATAAAGTTCTACACACAATCACAAAGAAACATGGACAGGATTAAAAGAAAAATACATTTACAATTCGTGTCTCATTACACAGCACACCCTACTGAAGTGTGCCAAAAATCGTTGATTTTAAAAGCCTGTGATTATCTTGTAAACAGCACAACTGTGTGCTGTGCGTGTGTTAATTTGTTAACTGTGGTATCTTTTAAATATAACACAATTTTTGTAACCCTGTTTTTGACACACCTCCCTCTGGTTTTTATCATTATTATCTAATACCAAGAAATTTTAAAAATGTAAGTGGCCTGGGCCTCTCTCAATCCCTGAGGGGTGCTTTCAGCTGATCTTCATCGCCTGGCAATGTGGTAGAGGCGTAGGGAAGCAGTGGAGTTTCAGTGGTGTGTTTTTTTTCAAGGGAAGGGACTAGAGGGGTTAAGGAATAAGTCATCTGTTAAAGTATATGGTAAATCCCTTTTGCACATTACTGGGTACTCCTTGGATATACTTTGTCTCGTACATGTGAAAAAAAAAGTGAAAGAGAAATATTTTGGATTGTGGATGTTATTCAGAGTGGTACTTGGAAGTTTATTCTAGGTTATACATGTATGAATCAGAAATCTCCTTCAAACTCACTTTGATATAGACATATGCAGTACCGTACAGAGTTTCAAGAAGTATCCCCCAAAACTTGGAAAAAGAAGAAATAAAGCTACCCTCGGAGAGTTTTAACTCAACCTGTAAACAATCAGGGAAGAGTTATGTAAATTCACCTTAAAGAGGCTGGAGGGCCCCTAAATCAGTAAGACTAGTCTGCCACTAAAGGAAATGACTTCAAATATCCAAAGAACATGTCAATTGAAGGAGGGGGCTTCAGCCCACAGCGAATGTCCAGGAGGAGAGTCATAGAGGCTGTGCCCGTTTCAGTAACTGCAGAAAGGAAGGGGCTTCGCCCAACAGACGGCAACTGTTACAGCCTGCCCTTCAGGCTCTCTTGAGGTGGATGTGTGGCCTGGCGCCATTATACGCCGAAAGATCTATGTTCACCAGGCGACTTTGTCACATGACCCATCATTGTGTGATCCGCTCTCCACAGGCCAGGCAAGAAGGTGTGACATTAGATCAGACACCTGAGTGACAGTTGTGATAAGACACCATTAAACATAATCCTTCAGCACTGTGAGAAAGGTAGCGACCTGAAAGGCGCACACTCCAATGTCTCATCTCTCAGAGGGCAACTGTCATTTTGCACATGCATGTATAAGTTCAATTAGGCTCCATTTTAACCTAAAATTTGACAGAGACAGCTATGTGCTAACATTGAGAGGGGCTAACCATCTTCACCATATTTGGATATTTATTTCAACACAGAGTCCGATTTTTAAAAGGAAGGATTGATAGAACAAATCCTCTTTCCAAATTTCTTTTTGGTAGAGATGGAGTCTTGCTATGTTGCCGAGGCTGGTCTTGAACTCCTGGGCTCAGGCAATCCTCCCACCTCAGCCTCTAAAAGTGCTGAGATTATAGGCATGAGCCACCATGCCTGGGCTTTTTATTTTTTACAAACATATTTGACCCACAGTTTTTTAATCTGTGGATGTAGAACCCACACTAGGGAGAGCCGACTATATATATGCCATACATAACATAGAGAAAATAGGAAATGGCTTATTTTTTATTGGAAAGTGAAAGCCTT
>CAUYSK010089958.1:0-36162 GCA_963575035.1 Avahi laniger | reverse complement strand
TACAGGCATGCGCCACCATGCCCGGCTAATTTTTTCTATATATTTTTAGCTGTCCAGTTAATTTCTTTCTATTTTTGGTAGAGACGGGGTCTCGCTCTTGCTCAGGCTGGTCTCGAACTCCTGAGCTCAAACAATCCGCCCGCCTCGGCCTCCCAGAGAGCTAGGATTACAGGCGTGAGCCACCACGCCCGGCCTCATCCTTGGTTTTTAATGAGAGAGTTTACTGAGTGCCAGAGTAAGCAACATTTAAATACAGTAACACAAAATTATCACTCAAAGTGAACCCTATGCATTTTCTACATAATAAGCAATGTATTATATTTAATATATATCTTTTGCCAGCCCTTAGATATGTAAGAATTGAGGATACAGAGCTACTCTGTCTTCTTTCACAGTGTGTAAGCCATCTAGATATGTTTTTAAAAATAGTATTAGAATGCAGGATAAGTGTAAACTGAATACTGAGACAAAAGGAAAAGACTGGTGAGAGAGTAATGATTTGGAAAGAGAGAAAGTCATAATATGGGGAAATGTCAGATTCAAAATAAGGGCTATATGAAAACAAGTATATAAACACTAGACCTAAAAGATATTAAATAGAGGAGTAAATATTTATTGGTGTTTTCTCTCATTGCTACATGGGAGTTGTTCATTCACTTACTCCAGGTATTTTCATGGGAAATCTTACTTTCTCATTCTGGATACTTTTAGAACAAGGTATGACCTAATCTTAGAATGGCTACTAAATAGTATCTGGTTGCTACCTAACAGGCAGCAAAATAACAGTTCATCTGGTAATTTTTAGGGTGATCCTAGCTAGTATTGCCTGGTCCAGCTTGTGGGCAGTTGCAGCAAAGATTGTGTTTTTAGTCTAAGTAGACTGAATTGAAAATATCATCACTTCACTCTTGCGCCTGGTGGAAAAAGTCTAGCATAGAGTTAGACATAGAAAGCAATTTTAAAAATGATTAGAACCATGATATTCTTCTAATTTATGTGCTTAAGATAACATGTGAAACAAAAATGGTAAAATAGTGCGGATGGATATTGTGAATAGTCATAAGATTGGCAATTAACATTTAAAACCCAAGCATTAGATTCTACCAAAGATTAATCTGCATGCACGTATATAGACTATTGTAGTTTTAAGGTTGTAAATTAAGTGGCCACCAGAGTTTATTTCAGATTGTGCATTAAATACTAGAATGCCAGTTTGGGCTTCCCATCCGTGTAACATGCTGATTATTTTTTACGGAACTATGATTTTAATTTCAAAGTAAAAATTTATAAAAATATCCAAGTTAGACTTTTTTGGTATTATTTTCTCTAGTGATTTCCATTTAGCAGGGTTGTTGACTATCCTTAGTGAATTACTCTTGACTTTCGCCTTGCCTTTTTGCTTTTTGTCAAATCAACGTATTAAGGTTTTGCTGTATATCGGTTTCTTTACTGTGTAGACATTGCCATGACTATGACTTTCATAGAGTAATTATTTTGATTAAGTTAAACGATTAAAGTTAGTCTTGCATGAGGAAAGAATACACTTGGGAAGCAGTGATGAATGGACTCCAGTCTTTGGAGTGTTTAGTTCTGCCAGCATTTTCCAACTGAATGGAAATTCAGCTCTCCGTTTGGTTTGGGTGACAGTGAATGGATCCTAAGACCTGAGTGTTTTCTAGGAAAAGACAGAATGAGATAAATAAGGAAAGAAGACAATGTGAATATCCACATATGTTCTTGTAACTTTTCTCAATTTTTTTTGCTTTGATGAACATCATTACTGAAATAATTAGTGTTAATTAATATCTGTGTCATTTTTTGTAAATGGTAGTTTAGTGTTACAATTAGACTAATTAGTATACAGCATAGCTTGGTGACATGATAAATCATAGAGTAGAATGTGTTGGCTCTTATCCATTTTAATACATTGGCTAATTTACTTGCTCAACAACAACAAAAGAAAAGAAAGACAGGGAATTGGGCAGTAAGAACAGCAACAATAAAGGCATTGTGGCCACATGTTCAGTTTTTTTATTTTTGTAACAAGTTCCTGATTGTTGACATTTTACATCTCATTTGTTTTTCCATTAGTGAGTCATAGTCCCTGATTCAAACTTTCCAGAATAAGATCACAAAAAAATAAAACAAATGAAAGTAAAGGATGACTTCTACATTTTCTAGATTTGCATATGCTACATCATACTCAGCATTTTATTTTTCCAAGATTATTCATGGTAAAATTGACAGCTGTCTGTAACGTTATTTTTCAGAACCTATGCGAACCCCAAAGACTTTGAAGATTGCTGAAATACAGGCAAGACGCATTGCTGTGGACTGGGAATCTCTGGGTTACAACATTACTCGTTGCCACACTTTTAATGTCACTATCTGCTACCATTACTTCCGTGGTCACAATGAGAGCAAAGCAGACTGTCTGGACATGGACCCCAAAGCCCCTCAGCATGTTGTGAGCCATCTGCCACCTTACACAAACGTCAGCCTCAAGATGATCCTAACCAATCCAGAAGGAAGGAAGGAGAGTGAAGAAACGATTATTCAAACTGATGAAGATGGTATGCTCATACTTTGTTGTTCTAACAAGAATAATATAATTACTTAAAATTTTCCCTAGATTACCCAATACTGAATTGGATTCTGAAATCCACTGAATTCTCTGAATGAGGATAACTTTGGAAAAACTTTGCATTTAACAGAACTCAATATTTTTCAGAGAAGCATCCACATACTAAATGATATATACCTCTGTTGTCTTCTCTTTGTATATAATGATGTAGAAGTGGCAACGCTGAAAGCTCAAATAGAGTTTTTCTTCTCAAGTGCTCAAAAATAATTTGTATTATCCATAGAGTAATTATGGAATGGAAATTCAATTTACCTATTGGTAAAATGCACTGATTAAAAAGTTTAGGTTTTTGCATTTTACAAATCAATACCAGCTGCTTTTATTTTCCTAACATCCGAAAACAATAGTTTACTTTTTCTATCATTTTAGATGGTTTTATGTGAGTCTCAATGTAAAAGAAGGCACCAGTTCATATCTTCAAGTCTAAATAAAGGCCTTTATTAGATATCAGCAAGCTATCCTCTTTTATGTATCTTATTGTTCAAGTAACTGAACTATACTTCATCTAATTTCTATGTGTGTTACTTCTGAATAATTAAATAATAGGGACAAATATTTATATTAATATTATACAGACACTTACTACAGCACTAAGTATATTATAATGTGAATATGAATATATTTCCTAATTCAACAAAAACATATACAAAAGTCTACAATGATAATATTCTATGATAACAATAAGGCATTCTTTTGACATAACCCATTACATTTCAGAATTTCCTTTCATGAATGAAGGCATACAGAAAAAAGAAATGTGCTATATATTGAACCGAGGCAAAGTTTTAAGTCCTGCTTTTAATACCTCTGTAAGCTTAGCAAACCCTTTTGCTCTCCAGCTCCATTTCTCATCTCTAAATGTGGGGTTTAAAGGAGGTGTTCTCTGAGTTCCATCCGCTTCTAAAATTCTCCTTCAATAGCTTGACAGTAAGGCTACATTTTTATTTGGGTTTCAGAAAGAGGATGTATTTTATATAACCAGGTGTTTCCAACTTCCCTCAGGTTCTGAACGTTAGGCTCAGATATATTTTTTGGTGCCTACCAAGTATGAGATGCCATAAGATAGCTTAACGTGCCATAGTTTCTCGACGTATTTCTTAACACTTCAAACTCTCCCACTCAGAAAGGTGGAAGTGACCCTAGTTTGTCCTGTTGTTTTTGTTGTAATGGAGAGAAATGAGATCCCTTTAACCTCATTTAGCTCAGACTTTGAAGGCAACAATTAATATAGTTCTGAAATTATACATGGAATCATTCTCATATTCCTAAAATTTTGGAGAATAAGCCAAAGACTTATTTATGATAAATGTACATTTGTCGTGTTGATTATCTCAGCTATCAGGTTTGAATTTGCACCTAATTGAAGCAGCAACAATATTTAAACAACAAACCCCCTGCCCTAACATATAAACACACAAACACCTGTACATCTCCCACGCCCCCCCCAACACACACGCACACACACACACACCTCAGTATGTGTTTAAACAAGAAAGATTGGTTTGGGGTAATTGTTTCTTACATGCATGATAGAAATGGAAAGTCTAATCCCAGATTCTGAAAAATCTGTATCTCATAAAGTAGAATAAATGTTACAGTGGTTGGATCACACTAGGCATTTTGTAATCCACGTATTTAGTAATAAGAATGTATTTACATGTTTTATTGCCAGCATTTAAGTTTTTTTAAAAAAAAAACATGATTGCTTAATTACTAATGGTAGACTCAGTTACATGAGTTTTGTGCTTTTTTAGCCAGTCACTGTCTAACAATGCAATTCATTTGATGGTATTCTTTGGTATGGTTTGTTAGTTTGCCTTTCTTTTTCACAAACAATAGAATGCAGTCAGGCTTATTTAATCTTTTTCATATTGCATTAAATTTTTAAATGCATTTTTCAGTACACATATGACTAGACTAATAATCAGGGAATGAATTGCTTTAGAATTTTAAATTATGCCCTACATTGATCAAACTTAGGACTAAGCTGTTTATTTTATCCAGAATACTCTTATAAAAATAAAATGACATTAACTGCATATTCTAATTTTAATATTTTTTCAAAACTAGTTTTATTAACCTTTGCTTTGAAGAATTTTTTTTAGTGATTTTAATGATACTAAGTGGTATGTCATTATTTCATAACATGGTCACCAACTAATCTCTTCTGTTGTGAGTGCATTGTTTTTTTCATATAAAATTTAATGATTTATATACAAACTTTTTCATATCTGAACATGTGAGCTTCAGTTTCTACATAGAATACTTCATGTGTCTTAATGTTCCTGAGGGGGAAAAGAATATTTAAATCATAATCTGTTGTGAAGATCGATGGATTATGAGAATCTGATTAAGTCAATCTTACTAAATTATTGCTGCCCTATATACATAGAAAGGAATAAATTATCAACCATCTAATAAAGGGATATAATTTTATGAAAAGAATTCTGAAGACATCCATAAATCACAAGAGCAAAGCTAGAACGATTTCCCACCAAAACCCTAAGGTAGAATTTATATTTAATTTATTGCATACATTTTTTAATGCTTTGGCAGAAGTTTTCGTATGAGATTTTATTTTCATTTTTTATTCCAGCATTCATAAAAATCAATATTATGAAGTTAGCTCAGCAGAAAAGCCTGGTTTGGGGACATTTTTTGAGACTACAAAGCTATTGTTAAATGTACATTTATTACATTTTAAAGGCCATAATGCTTATTTAATATAATCTTGCCCCACCCATATATCATTTTTCCTCTCTTTTCCGTTTTGAGAGTTATATTTTACAGGACTTTCAAAAAAAATTAGCTGAAACAGCACTCATATAAATCTCGAACAGGGGAATAAAAGTCAGCATTCTGTCTCCATTAAAAGTTGTTGATGTGGAAATGTGAAGTGACAGTCCCTACAATCTGTAGACTGCCAAGATAATGGTTCTAGTAACTTCATGTTGTATTTACACAAATCATAAGTACATAGAGACATTGTTATATATGTAGACATCATCCTCCTTCAAATGTAGGAAGTTATTGAGTATAATTGGTCTGTCTGACGCCTCACTCCCACTTGTTTGTGTGTATGTTTCGTAGTTCACCAAAGTATCTGTAATTCTGTTTCTCATCCACTCACTATTCTAGTCCAAGTATGAGATAAGTAGTATACCACTCTCTTGCCTGTAACTTCCCCACAGTCTTTTCCCTCTTACAAATGTGACCTGTATGTACTTGGAGTTCACTCTACTTTTGACAAAGTAGAATATGTATAAGAAGAACATAGAAATACAAAAATTGAGGGAAAGCTGCTTTCCAATTCTACTTTCAATGCAGAATTATGTAAACATTTTAAACTATCACTATTTGGGAACAATTTGAAATACATTTATGCCATCTCATAGTATTTTTAGGTCGAATTGTGTTGAGTAAATGTGACTATTACTAAAACACTGTGAGATAAACCTTTACTTACTAATTGGGGATTTTGCTCCCTCCTTCCCCTGACATCCACTTTCGATTTGAGACATATAAAGATGAATATCTTTTCCTTAATTACAATAATAAGTTTATGTCTTCTGAATAGAATAGAAACAACAAGTTCTCCCTTGGAAAACAAACCGATGACCATGGCAGCCTCAGCAGTTGCTGCAGGTGGCGCACAGGGTCTGTCTCTGCCCCTCTGCCTTGATTGGCTACATAGCCCGTGCTGGTACTGTAAGGCAGGAGGGGAGTGACACCTTTGGTTTACTTCTCTCTGCACCTTAAGCTGACTGATGCATGGCCATATCTTCTGAAATTTAATGGGGGCACCTTTTCTGTTTACTGTGGATTTGTTTCCTTTATGAATTTACTATTAATGTGCCAAATCATGTTGCCTGTCTCAGAGGTCGTAATATTATTCATTCATAGTCTCCTTATAGATAGAAATAAATCTTACTCTTGACATATCATTCGGAATTTCTTGGTGCTGCTGGCCACGATGCAATGCATTTCCTTTGATCCAGTGATTTTTAATTTATTTCAATCCTCACAAAATTGCTGTTTATTTTGAAACTATATTTCTAGGTAATGTCATGTGTAAAGTTCACTGAAACATTAGATTAGGGGAAAATATTAATTAAAAACCATACTTGTACAATATTAGGTGATATTTTTAAAAGGAAACAAGTTTTTAAGCCAAGTAGGATAGATAGGATATATTTTAAGACATTATCAGAAGTAGAAACTGGATATGCATGTGAATAAATAGAAGCTAGGTGTTTAAGTAAAATATATAAAAGGAAAATACACAATAGCTAAAATACCTTGTATTCTGTCGATAGAATCTGACACATCATTCAGCATTTCCACTGTTGTATGATATTTGCAAATAAGGACTAGAGTGACAGCTCCTCAAACCTGGTCATAGCTGGGTATACTTTAAAAATAGGCAGATTGTTTTAAACAAGTCTGATGTTACAAGCTTGTTTGATTCTTTGCTTTGAAAAAGTGAATTTCATTTAAAAGCAATGACATTTTAACCTATTCATCTTAACAATTTTTATAAAATTATAATAACACTGTTTTTTTAAATTATAGAAAATTTAATAAGTATAGCTATAAAAATCAGGTTGACTACTAGTGGGCATTTCAATTCAGTGCTATGTGATTTGGCTTTTGAGTCCAAAGAATGTTAATTATTATTATAATTCCTATTTTATGAACTTTGTTTATGGAGACTGGGGGATTATCATAATCTTCAAAAAATCTTTCAGGGAATATTGCTCTGTTCTTGAAACAAATTACAAATAAGATCATCATGTTATTAGAGGTACACAACAGAGAAAATGAGACTACATAATTTATGCAACTCTCTGAGGTGATAGAATATTCTTTTGAATAAAAATTACTTTGCATTTCTACATTTTCTCCTTTAGAATGTTATAGGATTACTTTAAATTCCCATATATCAAAGCTAAGTCAGAAGATGGGTCACATAGCTTATTTTCTTTTAAGAACACATTTTTATTTATTTTATATTTAATTTTGTTTCTGCAGCTTACATGATTTGCTTTGACTTTTTCTAATATAAGCATTCTTATGACCAAAAAATGTATATATTTCTAGTGCCTGGTCCTGTACCAGTTAAATCTCTTCAAGGAACATCCTTTGAAAATAAAATCTTCTTGAACTGGAAAGAACCTTTGGATCCAAATGGAATCATCACTCAATATGAGGTACTGGGAGAACAAGGAAGTTAATTGAAATGTGGATTGAAGGAATAGGAGGGAGGAAAAAAGTTAGAGGGAAATAATGGAAAAGAAGTATATGAGGATTAGGAGATTGAAATCATTATCTTTGTCTTAATTTGTAAATTCTTTGATTTTAAAATTGAGTATCAAAATAAATATTGAATAGCATCTAGAGTTTTCAGGTTCTTAAAGTATTATAATAAATGCATGTTTTTTTGTTGTTTTATTATTTTAGGGAAGCAGGATTGTCCTTGTCAAACAGACCTACTTATGGTTATAGTAATGAATAATCACACATAAAAACCCTAATTTTCTTTTTTATAAAATTAAGAAACTCATACCATACTAGGATATAGGAGAGGCCGTTGAATGCAAGTTGTTTCAGCATAAGGAATTAATACCAAAAAGCAAGGTAGATTATAAACCTGACTACTCCAGAGTTTCATATCAACTTTGATTATAAATCATTATCTTTTCAAATAAGAGAAGCTAAAAAGAAGAAATGAAACGAACATTTTAATTGCTCAAATGTAGTTCTGTTCCTACATAGTCAGTGTTGATTAGAGCATAAAGGCTTAAATTTGTGGTGGCTACAGAGTGAATCTTGGGAATGAAAATCACTAGTTCAGTCTCACATTTTGTGACTGTATTAGCATATTTGAATACTATTTACATGAAATTTGTTATGTAACTTGGGCAAAGCAAAGAATATATTAATAATAAATATTTATTGAACATTCTATGTTAAAGTATATAATCACAAGGTTTTGCATATATATGAATATTAAAGTATATTAGTTTATTTGACCTTTTTGGTGGAAGAAAATAGATGTATATTGGTCTGATCAGATATAACTCTAGGTGTATCTATAGGTAGGAGGATGATAGAGGGAGAGAAATAAATGCAGAATGATAAGAATAACCATATTAAAATGAGAAGGAAAAGATGTGGAATAAAGTTATGATTGACTCCATGTGGACACCCTTTCACACTGCCTTATGTTAAAAGGGTTTATTTACAGTTTATTATTACTTATATTGGATATATAGGTAATAGGAAATATATTTCTTAAAACAGATCAGCTATAGCAGCATAAGATCATTTGATCCTGCAGTTCCGGTGGCTGGACCTCCCCAGACTGTATCAAATTTATGGAACAGCACACACCATGTGTTTATGCATCTCCACCCTGGAACCACATACCAGTTTTTCATAAGAGCCAGCACAGTCAAAGGCTTTGGTCCAGCTACAGCCATCAATGTGACCACCAATATCTCAGGTATGCAAATGACTTAAGTACAAATAGAATTGATCGTGCTCTTGGTTTGTAATAGCATGTTTGGAGAATCACATACACACCAAGTGTAGTTCATCTCGCTCATTGAATCTTTAATATGCTCGATTGAAGATACTTTAAAGAATTATTTGAATGCAGATTATTATTGATTATATGTCCAAACCCAAACACATCTCAAATAGTCACTTTTAATACTCTTTTAAAAGATTACATTATATCTTTATTAAAAATCTTTCAGAGTTCATTATAAATGCTAATAGATTCTTATTATGCTTTTGAGGAATTGGTAATTATGGTATCAGAGCTTTACTATAAATGGATTTCATCAAAAGAATGGTAAAAGATCCTAGCTCTAACATATTAGTACCAGGTTTCTTGTCTTTTTTCCATTTTCTCTGACGTTCTGATAATTTTAAATAAATACAGGTTTTCTTTCTCTCTCAGGAATCTTACATAAATGCATCTAAACTTCAAGATGGGAACATGCAGGAGAATTTTAAGTTGATAAACAAATATAATTAAATTTTACATTCTATTATGTTCACAGTTGCATAGTTTGCATTTGACTAGATTGTTTACAGATCTTATTTCTCCTTCAGTCAAATCTTCAGTTAAACCTGATTAAATTTTTGCTAGGAATTAGCATTGTAATATGTCCCAAATTTACTAAAGTTTATGTAATGTTTTATCTTATTTATTTAATATTAATTAAATAAATATATATTACTGAAGAGTAAAATTTGGAAAATTAAATGTTTTAAAAGTCAGCCACACAATGTATTAAAGTACTAATTTTGACCTTGTAAATTCTTTTTGTTCATTTATGTTCATTTTATTATAATTCTATATAGCATATATTAATGATACATAATATTCATTAAATTTTTTTCTATTTTTCTAAATCTATAACATTTGTATCAAAAGGACACTGCATACTCTAAATTGTTTTAAATCTAAAATTTTATTTGGAAATGTGTTGAACAGAATATAAACTTTAAAAATTTATATAATAAATAAAATTAGCTATTCCAATATGAGCTATAGTTCTTTGGCATAACATTTGATTTATCTTAATATTCTAATGAAAAAGAATTTTAAAATATCATCATTACCTCAGAAAATAACAATGTATTAAAATTGCTATTTTATTTCCTGGTAGAAAAATTCTAAATCATCATTTTACTAGAATATAATGCTTTGTGATATTATGATACCCTGACACATGTGTTCTACCCTGTGGAATCAGCAGTCGTGCTATAAGTAAGATCTTTCAACAGAGATAGCTATGAAATTTACATAAACTTATAAAACTGAAAACATTGAACAAATGTACATATTTGAGAGCCATATATATATATGACTCAGATACCATGTTTTGTCTGAAAAGAGAGTTTATTAAAAAGACTTAAATACCCATCTAGCTTTTTCTTTGAATTGTTTAATTGCAGTTTCACTCGTATTAACCTAAGTACAATAAATACTAGATTGTACCTTAAAAACTTGGTTGCAATCACATTATATTGAGAACAACTATTAATCACAGCTAAGGCTAATAAAATTATGGTTAGTGTGGTTCTCGGCATCACTTGAACTTTCAAGATAATTTATTATTGATTTTATTTTCCGAGTCCAGTAATTGCACCCCTCAGCATTTTTAAAGCAATTTAAATACAAGTGAAATCAAGTTATTGGAGGTATAATGGTTAGAGGCATTAATATACACACATATACATACACAGTACACATCTACATATTGTGCATGCATTGTATTTAACATTTGTTGTTTTTGTTTCCTAAAGAACTGTAAGATAATCGTCTCCTTCTGTCACCATTTCTATATTTAATCTGAACTATATTTTAAACAGATCATTGAAACATCTTTCTAAGTGTTATCCCTACCTTTAGACTTAACCTTCTTCAGTATATTTCTGTATCAATCTTTATACAACAGATACTTCCTTCTTAAATATTTTCAAAATCTGTTGTGTTGTATCCGGTAGGATGAAATCCAAACATGCACTCATGATTAGCATTGGTGGCCCTTCACTGTATGACTCCTCTCACTCTCCACTTCCCCCCATGAACCCCAAGTTCCAGGTGCGGCAAACTGTGTGTACCTGTTAGAGCACACCATGTCCTTTCACGTTTTGTTGTCTTCAAATATAATGCTTTTTAACTCTGGAATTTTAGTCCATGCTTTCTCTTCTTTCTAAGACTGAGCTCAAACATCACCTAAACTCCGAAGTCTTCCCTGTTTCATCACCCCAACTCGCAACACTAATCTGAAAGTGTGGTCCCCAGGCCAACATCATCAGCATCACCTGGGAACTTTCTAGAAATGCACATTAGCAGGTCCCTCCCCAGACCTCACCAGGCAGCCCTCACCTCAGGTCCTGTGATTCAGATACTCCCCAGAGTCTCTTTTGTTTCCACCTTCCTCCACTCCTGTCATTGCTCATTTGAAGTTCTCAGAAAACTAAAAGCAAAAGCATCTTCACAAAATGTTTCAAATGTGTGTCAGAAGTTGCCAGATTATTTAAATTTCAACAACATATCTTGACTTAATAGCTTTTTGATGCTTTAGGTTTCCGGGGTTAGCATTCAGTGGCAGATGTGGTGCTCCAAAATAAAGTACCTTGTAGATAATTAGGTATTAAATTGATTTTTCCTTAATTTAAAGTCATCTATTCATCTGACCTATGACATATTACTGTGAACTGATTGAACCTTTTTTCTCTCATTAATCCCTTCTCAGCTCCAACTTTACCTGACTATGAAGGAGTTGATGCCTCTCTCAATGAAACTGCCACCACAATAACTGTATTGTTGAGACCAGCACAAGCCAAAGGTGCTCCTATCAGGTAAGATGAAAAAACTACAGTAGTCCCTCCCGCCGTATCCATGAGGGAAATGTCCAAAGACCCCCAGGGGACACCTGAAACTGCGTGTAATACCAAACCCTATATATACTGCACTGTGTTTTTTCCTATGCATGCACACCTTGATAAAGTTTAATTTATAAATTAGGCACAGTAAGAGATTAACAATAATAACTATCAATAAAATAAAATAATTATAACTATATACTATAATAAAAATTATATGAATGTGATTGCTCTTTCTTTCTCAAAATATCTTATTGTACTCTACTCACCTATTTTCAGACCAGGTTGACTATGCGTAATTGAAACCATGGGTAACTGAAACCACGGTCTGAAAAACTGCAGATAAGGGGGACCGCTGTAATAGTTAAATAAAAAGTGGCCAGTAGGAGAAATATTTTCTCATGGTTGGTTAACAGCTGATAAAGTAGTTTATTTCTAAGAGACGTTCATTTGACAATTACTGGCAAGAAAGTTTTATTTTTTTCAGTTTAGTTTCTATTTATTCTCTTTTCATTTGAATGAATCCTGCAGATAGACCTGAAGTTAAGGGCAAAATTCTATAAGGGAATTGTTGAGATATTCATGAACTGAACCGTTCACCTTTCTGCGCTTTTTGATTTAAGAGCATTGCCCTTTTTCCCCCTTCTAGTCCCATTTCATTTCACTTCCTCTCTTGCTGTCTGTGTTATAAGAGCTTTGAAGATATTTGTCAGAAATAGGAGGAGAAAATAACTCCTGTCCAGTGCAGTAAATCAGTTATGAATAATTTCATATGAGTGATTGAAAAATAGGAGCTCTGAGGAAATAAAAGCCGAATAGTTATAACACATGAAGGCTGTGTGACCTTTTAATTCCTGAATTGTCCCTTATCAGGAATTCTTAATAAATGTTAAAGTTTAATTTACCATTTCCTTTATCTTTCCAATATTAAAATCTCTTTTATTACCTTACACCCCTCATCTTTCAAAAAACTGTGAGCCCTACTGTTTTTAGGGATCGAATCAAAGTATTTCAATTACTTTAATTTCTGCACATTTTTAATTAGATGAATGTCCAAAGCTTAAACAAGTTTCCATTTGAAACTTGTAGATTTTGTTGACATTTTCTTATCAAACTTCTATTGAGAAATAAATCAGGGCACAGAAATCAGTGCAAGTATTTCACAATTGAATCATCTCAAGTTGTTTACGTGTTCACTTAAAAAATAAAATCAATCTTTGTTCTGTGTGTAAAATGAATACATTTGACCTTGTAAGCACATATTAATCATTCAAATAATCTTGTATCACTGGAAAAGAAAAAAATATTTTTCTTAATTTAAAAAAATATATTGATTAAAGGGCATAAGTCAAAAAGGAAATCCTCAAGTTCTCTCCAGCTAAAAATCATGGGAATACCACACCAGAGAAAAAGAGAGATGGCTGAGTGTGTACTTGTAATATAAACACTTGTGAAGCACTGGCTACTTGAAAATTCAAAGTAAGTATATAGTGCTATTCATGAATCAATGATCTCAGTGAATTTGATTGCTGATCCAAAGGAGAAAGAGAAAATGCCTACACCCAGTATCTTTTTTTTTTGATAAGTAATCAGAGTCATTCACAGGTTCCTACCTGTGATGAAATTTACTTTGCAGGTATTCAGTTCTGCTACTGCTGTTTAGATCAGCTACCACGTGCTTGCGTTTATCTTCCAAGAGTTAGACATTTGAGTGAATTCAGCTTTACTTTGTGTAAGTTGTAAACACAGTATATTAGTAGTAGTAGTAGTATATAACTGTGCTATATAACTTACAGTCTTTATTCATTTAATCCATTTTTCCGCAAACTTTGATCATGTATTAAGAGTCAGCCGCTATTCGAAGCATTGTAAATCAAAGATAAAATGACCAAACAAAACCCAGAGCCTGTGCCCAGATTTGTCATAGACTATCAGAGGTGCCTGCAGCCTTGTGAATCCTTTGCTATTAGCTTGTGTTCAGGGGTTTTGTTGACTCAATGAGTATGTTATTGATAACACATTCTTAAATCAAAAGTCTTTCAGTTTGTTACTTTTATCACTTAATTTCTAATTACCAAGAATTCATAGTCTGAGCTAATGGTTGTGCAAAAATAATCCTTGATAATCATATATTCTCTTACTCCAGCACAGAAATACACCTCTTTGTATTTGTTGGCAAGACATTTGACCTTTCCTGGGATTGAACCCAGTGGCTAAGAACTCCAAATTATATACTTTAGAAGATGAGTACTCAAAAAAAAAAAAAAAACCAAAAAAAAAAAAAACACCAAAACTTCAGTCCTGGAATACTATAAGAAGAAATAATTTAATGATAACATAAACAAATAACAAATTTTTTTAAGTGAATGATACTACCAGGGAAAAAATCTATTTTCCAACTGATATTCTAATCCCCCACCAAGTCCATCTTTAGCTTTGTATATTGACTTGCGCAGCTCACCTACAGCTGGGTGCCACATGGCAGGACCATACTGGTCTAGTCGGGCAGTTTGACCTCAGATGAGCCTCCCTTTCTCTTCGAATCCTCCAGCCAGGTAGTGCTGTCTTTCCTTCCTCTGACCACATTCTTACCTTTCATCTCCCTAACAGCAAATGGAGCCTTATCTTGAGGCTTATAAATTTTAAGGCTCATTGTCCTGATTTCTTTGAGAATGACTACCCAATTTGATGTAATAAATTTTCCTAGCACTGAATTTATAGTGTGGCATCTCAAATATCTCCATCATTCCCTTCAGATATGTCTGAAACTATTTGTCCATCCAATTTTTCTATATTTATGTCAGCCTATCAGAATCTCTTCTCTGGTAATGGTTGATGCCATTCCACTCTGTTTGTGGCCCTTCTCCCCACCACCACCTCCCTAAGAAAACCAGACCTATTAATATTTATCACCCACCTAAACCTTCTAAGATCATCCAAGAGTTAGTTTGTCTGTTCTCATAGGCCCTAAATACTGGATTCTATCCTTTCCTGTTTTATAGTATTACTAGCCTCTGCCAGATTGCATTTCGCCATCCATTCATCCCACCTTCAGTGGACACATGTATTCTTTCTGCCTGGTCTTCCCAATGTCAAATTCCAAGTCCACAATCCTCTGTCATGGCAACTGGGAAGCCTTTGTTATATGGAGTTTGTACATTTAGTGTATTTTAGTTGTATTAAGAAAGCTAAATTTACGAATGTTGTCTATAAATTTGTTGATTCGATAATATTCTTTATGTGCCAGGAGCTGAACTGGAGATTTAGAAGAGAAATCCACAAAAGGCAATTTAGGATGTGCCCAAGAGTAGAGGCAGTAGACTCAGGAATCAGTGACTGGTAACGATGCAGTATGACAAGTGCAATGACAGCAGTTAGAAAATGTGGTGCTAGAGCTGAGTTTGGAAGGAGAGGTAGAAATTAGCTTGGCCAAGGGTCACGTTCACTGGGGTGGGGGGTGTTGCTGAGAAGAGACAGTGGGCCTTCCAAATGATTGCAAAGCAAATGATGGGCTATGTGTCATAGCTTGGTGCCTTCAAGAACTGCGAATAGTCCAAGTCATCAAGAGTGAAGGGTCTGTGGGAGAAGTGACAGCAGCCGAGGCTGGAGAGATGAACGGAGTGAGAGGCTGTTTAGTGCCAGCCTGAAATCTGAAGGTGGCCACAGGACTGTAAGCAGAAGTTACCATGAGTAATTTTGCATTTTTAGAAAGATCACTCTAACAGAAACATAGAGAGTGCACTGGGGTCGATCCAGACTGAAAGCTGCAGTGGTCCTTGTGAGAAGTGCTCATGGGCCACATTAAGAAAGTAGCAATGGCAACGCAGGCACAGCTGCGCCTCCTACACAAGATTTTAGATGGGAAGGATGTGTAAGCGTGGTGGGAAGGGAGATGGAGTGGAGACTTTAGGTGAGAGATAGGGGAAGCTTTTACTTTAAAAGTGGTAGCAGAGCAAAAAGTCATCTTGGAATTCAAGGGTTTTGTTTTTATGAGGTTATTAAGTAATTTTAAAAAAATTCTTTTAGTATCATTACCCCAAATCATAAAAAGTCATGATCTCTATGGAATGGGGGGAGTTGTTTTGTATATAGTTTGTCTACCTTACAATATTTCCAACAAATTTTACCTCTAAGAGATCACGGTGTTTACAGCAAAAAAAATGGCCACAGTGAAAGGTCCCATTGTAAACAATGCCACACTCACTTTCGCCAACGCTTGTCCTTTTGTTACCCATGAAGACTGCCTCTCTATGCTAATGTAGCATGTGTGCGATGCAACCCTGGCAAGTGTGGCTCTTTGACAGAACTACTTTTGACTTTAAAATCATTCTGAACACTGAAAGTCGTTGCCTGACTTAACTAGAACTTTGAGTCTCTTTACCAACGTTTTGAGATCTATGCTTCCAACTGTCATCACTTGACAATCATTGCTATGACTCAGAATGAATATTTTCCACATTTAGAATCACTTTTCTAAAATACACAATTTCTTTTTTTCTAAAAGGCTTCTTCGTATATGTATTAAACTTCTAACCTGAGGAGACACAAGTATAAATTATAATGCGTAGAATGTCCCATTTAGTAAGAGATTGACCCAATATAACTATGTTTTAAAAAAATGAAAAGAGCAGAATATTGTAAAAACAAACAATAGTCCCTCTGTGGTAAGGCTCAGATTATTGTAAGGTGTAATAAATGAATGTGTATTTTATTTCAGTGTTTTCCAAATATTTTAGCATTGTAAACCACAGAATGCTACCCATTCTAAGGTTACTTTATTTTGTGGGTAAAATGTAATTTTACATTGTAAAACATTAAGCAACATATATTAGGTAATTAGGATATAGTCATGAAATGCAGTCAAAACCACATTTGTTCCATAGTTAAATTAGGAAAAGAAATTGTGTGATGTTCCAAGTTAAGTGATAGCTTAACAGAAATACAGATCAAAATATAGAAGTGATCTTTTCAAATATTGTATGTTAGGGGTCTTCTGTGGGTCACTCAGTCACATATACGTAGCTTTAAATATTAGGGCTACCACCATCATCCATCTGCAAAATAGTCTGTTTCATCACATAAATTTAAAGAGACCAGATAGTTCTATCTGATTTTCTTCACTACTGTCAGAACATAGAACTTACTTGAATTCCAAATAAAAATGCCTTGAAATTTAAGCAAAGATAGAAATAATTTTTTGTCTCATTTTATGGGCAGAAAGGTTATATGGGCCAAGTTAAATCAATTAGAGGTTATTTTAATTTTATATTCATTCTGTGGAATCATAATAGGTAGATTTTTTTCTAACATAAAATAGGAGATATGCCCTTTGTGTTAAATCTCCTTTCCAGTCTTTTGATGACTGTAGCCCCATCCAACAACTTGATTGTGAGCTCATGAGAAACCCTCAGCCAAAAGCAGCACCTTAGCTAAGCCATTCTCAAATTCCTGACCCACCAACACCACAAGATAACAGTGTTTATTGCCTTGAGCCACAGAGTTTTGCGGTAATTTGTTATGCAGGACAAGATAATACATCTACCCACATAGCTGAAATCTTCTCTTCCTTCAGGTTTCTGCTCAAAGGGTACTCTATCACATAGGCCTTTCTAGAGCACCCCATTTAAAACATCATTCTCCATTCCCATCATTCCCTATTTCCCTTATTTTGCTTTATCTTTCTTCGGTGCACTTATCCCTTCTTGACGTATTATGTATTTATTTGTTTTTTAAAATTTATTTATGTTTTATTTTATTTGTAAATCCCCACTAGAATGAAAGCTTCATGAGAACAGAGACTTTCATTACTATGTTTATTATAGTAACCTCAGCACTTAAAATAATTCACGATATATAATAAACATTCAGTAAATATTTGAATGGATGAATGGTCACTGATGTTAAAAATATGATAGTTACTGTCTTTAGTGAGTTTATAATCTACTAAAGAAAAGATGTACCTTTGAAAAAATAATACCACATAGTATTTGTGATGTGCCGTGTTTGTGATGCAAGAAACAAGTGTTATAAGACAGCAATTCTTGGCCTTTTTTTCAACCCCAGCATTTCTAAGGATACCTTGATGGTTCCAATCAGTGGGTTTGTGGCATTGTAATTGGTGTCATTGCATTAGGGACTAGATCGAGCAAGCATCTCAGGTGATTATGACTTCTACTCCCATGTCATCCTTCAACCATCTACACTTGAATAATTATCTCCATTGGCTTAGAAGCCAGGATGAAATACAGGCCACTTCGTGACAGAAGTAGAAAAACTAGATAAGGAGAAAGGAGGAAACTCTTGACAATATGTTTAGTGTATTTGGGTAACAATGGGCATACTAGTGTCAAAAGGATAATATATATCAAGAGGGAGTGAGAGTAACAATGGAGATTTAAGGGATGTGGTAAGATATCATCAACCCCAGTGTAAAGAGTATAGAGGTTGCTTTATGAAATGATAGAAGCAGTGGGAATGGAGAAAAATGGTATATTAAAAGGTATTATGAAGAGAAATTATAGGAGATAGAACTTGGTTAAAGACAGAACTTGTTAAAGTTAATGCCAGGATCTTGAGCTTTGTTGATCTTGGGCAAAGGGAAATCTTGTGAGAACTGGCTTATGTGGTTAAGGAGTGAAGAGGGAAGAGCAGGGACTTTGATGGTAACCAGGGATGATAACCTCCACTCCATTATCATCAAAATATTGGCAGTAGGTGGTGTGAGCAATGGTAGCTGTGGGATCTTGGGGAGTCTGTTCGTAAGAGGAATGGTAAAACATTGGAGCTGGGGAATTTCTCTTGAAACTTTAAGGAGACTTTTTAGATAAATCCGAGAAAGTTTATATAACATTGTATAATTTGTTATTTTGCTATCACCAAGAGGTTATGCAAGCTAAAACTGTCACCAGATTCACAGAGGATTTACTTAGTAATGGGTTAAAAAAAAATCCATGGCAGGCTATTACAGGTAATTTGGGGTTCAGCCCAAACATTTTAAGCATTAAATCAGGGAGTCTATCTGCCAGATGTATCATGTAATCTATTTTGAGCTAATGGCAAAATCCCCTTATATGTGTTCTTATAGTCTTATAACTGAGGGAAAATTGTATGATGAAAAGTCATCATTTGGCCTCCCAAGAAACTAAAAATGACTACATACCAATGTTTACTCAAATTAGATTACAGACAATCCCCCAATTTACGATTATGGTTCAATTTACGATTTTTTAACTTTACAATAGTGTGAAACCATTGTAATTTCAATGTACTTCAAGTTTTGAATTTTGATATCATCTTAAGTGAGGGATATGCAGTACATAAATATTCAACACTTTGTTATAAAACAGTCTTTGTGTCAGATGATTTTGACCAACTATAGAGTAATGTAAGTGTTCCAAGCACATTTAAGGTAGGGTAGGCTCAGCTTTAATGGCCAGTAGGTTAGGTCTATTAACTGCATTTTGACTTAGGATATTTTCAGTTTATGAATTTATTAGACCATAACCCCATTGTAAGTCAAGAAACATCTGTATAGTATAGAGAAATATGTCATTTTTAATATTTTAAACATAAGGAAATCACATTTTGAGTATTGAATGAAGATTCATGATATCAGTATATTGATTTTAACTTAATTACAGAAATATTTTTAAATGTAATTAAAAGGAATGGGGAATATATGAAATATGGGTAGAGTGATTAAAAATATTAAGATGGCTTTGGGATATTTTTAATTACGAGAGCACTAAGCTCAAATAATATTTAGATCAAGCTAGAGTTAAGTACCATTAGGTAATTAGACAACCACAAGAATGAAAAAGCACAGGCCCGTTTCATGTAATTAGTCAAATCACTTCTAATTTGATTTCCCATTGCTTATTTTCTGCCCTTTAATTAATTTGAATTGATAAATAAGAAAGTAACAAGGATAAAAACAAGTTCTCTAAACATGTCCTTAGAGAGCAACCTCTCACGTTGAACAATGAAGGAAAGATAGTTTCTTTTAAACACGAACGTTACAATTTTTAGTTGGGGCTTGCTTCATCTCAAGTTTAATGCGATCTCTCCCTGTAGTGACTTTTTGTTATTAGATTATTAAATATGAAATGTCTGATTCCTTAAGTAATACATTGAACAGTTGTTATCTCTGACATTTCACTTTGACACTTCTTGTTTTATTTTTATTGTGAAGATACATTCTCAGTCTTGCAAACACACATTTTGGCTTGTGATTATCTTTCAGATTTTTTTTAGAGCAATTTTTGTGAAACCATGGATAAATTAAAAATTCATGTTATTTTCTAATATGAGTTTCATCGTGTAACCAATGCAGGGCAGACAGCTCAAAATATCAACAAAGTGTTTGGGAAGGGTGTGGCTAATTAATGCACAATGCATCAGTGGTTGGAAATGTTCCATTCTGGTGATTTTAACCTTGAAAATGAGCCACGTGGGCATCCTGAGACTAAGGTGGATGATGACGACCTGAAAGCTGTAGTGGAAGTGAATCTCTCTCAGGCTACATGTGAATTAACAGAAAGGTTTGATGTTAATATTCCAAAAATATTGGACCATTTAGAACAAATTGGCAAGGTAAAGAGGCTGGATAAATAGGTACCACTTGAATTAAACAGGCATCAGAAGAGAAATTGTCTTGAAGCTTGACTTTCTTTGCTGTCACAATATAAAGGTGAATCATTTCTACACCATATTGTTACATAGGATGAAAAATGGATTCTTTTTCACAACTGCAAGTGTTCAACACAATGGTTGCATAAAGGTGAAGTACAGAAACACAGTCTAAAACTGAATGTTCATCAAAAAAAAAGTTAATGGTGTCTGTTTGGTGGTCTAGCATTATATGGTCTGCTACAGCTTCATGAAACCTGGTTAATCAATTATAGTAGATGTCTACTGTGACCCAGTTGGACAAAATGATGCGGATGCTTGTGATTAAGCAGCCAAGATTGGTCAACAGAAACAGGTCAATCCTCTTAGAAGACAACATTGGACCTCATGTCACACAAACAATGCTGCTCAAACAATAAAAGCTGGACTTAGAAACTGACATCCACCAAATTCACTAGACTTTGCACCAACTGACTCCGACTTCTTCCAGGTGTTGGACCACTTCTTACAAGGAAAAATATTCAATTCTCAATAAGGTGTGGAAAACGCCTTTTGCGATTTCATTGCCACTCGCTCTCCAGGCTTCTTTGCTGCTGGCATAAACAAGCTACCGTTAAGATGGCAAAACTGTGTTGACAGTTTAGGCACATACTTCGATTAATTGTACTGCTTCTTGTTTGAGATATAACAAACTACACTTTTGATTCAAAATTAGAAATTTCATATTTAATGGCCTAAATATTTTATAGCCACTTTTCACTAAGTATAAACACTTTTTAAGGACTTGCCATGATTATGGTTGATCTGATTACCAACTGTACCCAGGACTTCTTAATGTGCATGAAAAAGGTAGTAATAGATGCACACAGTGATACGTCTTGAAAGGACGTGATTGAAGATAGAGCCCAAGTAATGACAGTAAAATTCCACTAGAGGATTTTTCACAATATCATTATAAGGAAAGATACTTTTATATTTTTAGTATGCTGAAAAGGCAGTATGCCGAGGGGGTTCTGCAAGGAAAGAAAGCAGTAGAGCAGACAGGTGTGAACCAAGATTTTAAACTGGAGAGGGGTATTTCTGGTTGAAGGCAAAAGAGAATATGAGAGTTAAGTTAAGGGGACTCTGCATATCTACTTTTGGGTGGCTGTCTCAGTCACTTTAAATGCTTACTATGGACTATCACAGGTTCATAAGCAGAATTTTAAAGAGAGTAGATATTTTGGGTTTTGTTGTTTTAAACTGTACCATACTGAAGAGGGGCAGAAAGCATTCTAACAATGGTAGAACACTCGAAATTTCAAAAAAGAAAAGCGAATAAATATAAGGTCCATGAGAGTTAGGACTTTTTTCACCCCTCTATCCTAAGTGCCTGCATGGTAACTGTTAAATATATGACTGTTGATTGAAAATGAATGAATGAATTGACCTAAAGACACAGGAGGGAAGCTAAGTGAGGAAATTCTTATTATTCAAAAACTCTTCAGGATTTTTGAGGTGAAAAATGTACATTCATGGAGAAAGGAAAAGAATATCTTAAATATGTCCTAACTAAGCAAAAACTCAACAGAAAAGGCAGACACGATTTATTCATTCTGCAAATACTTATTTAAATGCCCATTACCCTATTTGAAACCACACTTGAATATAAAGTACGATGACTGATCTATTAGCTTGTAAAGGGAAGCATAGTTGGGGTTGAAAAATATCCAGAAACTGAGCTGTTATATTATGAAGACATTTCTCTCCTGGTAGGGGGTCATGGTGAAGGGGGAGAGGGATGGAGTATGGAGATCTAGTTATCTCTATCTACCTTTCTGTCTGATGTCAGTCATTGCACAAAGAATATTTTAGAAATTATACTTGGAAGCCAGTTTTCAGAAGTTTTTCTGTATGCGTGTATCTTGGTCTGCTTGGGCTACTGTAACAAAATACTGGGTGGCTTAAATAAGAAACATTTGTTCTTACAACTCTAGAGGCTGAAAAGTTCAAAATCAAGGTGCTAGCTAATTTGGCTCTTGGTGATGGACCCTCATCTAAAACGAATTCCTTTCCAAAGGCCCCATCTCCAAATACTATCACATTGAGGGTCGAGGTTTTAACATGAAATTTGCGGGGGACACAAACATTCAGTTTAAAACAATCTAATGTAAAATAGAAAAAGAAGAAAGTAAAGCTAGTAGTGTAAGTTTTAATGGGAGCTCAATTTCTCTTTGCCTCAGTTTTTCAATAGTAACAAAAATACAACACTTCGTTTCTTCTATGATCATTCAAAGAATAAATGGATAATATTAGCAGGGGAAAGATGTAGTATAAGATTAAAGTGCATGGCAATAGCATATTTGCATATATATATGTGTGTGGAAATAGTTTTCTTAATTTATATTCTTTATTCAAATATTCCCAACTTATAAAATTAAAATGATTCATTTAATGGAGAACAGAGCCAGTCTGAAAGTTCAGCCCAAGGTGTTGATTTTTATTTTCTGTGAAACCATACTAAAAGTTCTTTCCCAAAGAGCAGATTGAACCTTTTCTTCCTTCACTGCTATCTTGCACAAAGTATCCTTAATTTATAATGTAGAATCTATGTCAATTTAACCGAATTAGGTAAGATTGAATGTTGACTAGATTTTCTGGTTTTTTTCTAGAGATACAAGATAATTAATGAGGAATTTATTTTTAATGATTAGGTTAAATGATTAACAAGGATGGATAATTATCATCATTGCTCTTTAGGGCAAGAATATAAGGTTTGTTTGGCAAGCATGGATGTGGGAGTTTATATGCATATGTGAATGTGTCCCCAGGATATGCAAATGTGTAACATACAAATATGGATTATGAATTAAAAATAAAACAAAAAAGGGCTAGATTTGCTTCACATAGCAGATGTCAGCTTTGTTCATTCTTTTCTTCTTTCTCTAGGGCTATGCTTATGTATTTCCTGTATTTTAAAATTGACAAGTGCTTGCTCCATGGATGTCTCAGAAACCATGTATCTTGTCAATAGATCCTTAGCTCAGCAACCCAATTTGGCAGCAGGATAGAGAGTGATGCAGTAGACATAATTTGAAATAACCTCTACTTCTGCCTTAGTCGCTTGCTCAAATTGCAATTTCTGACATTAATATAATGGCTGTCCTCTTTCTAAAGGAAAGGAGATGGAGTCTACCCTATCAATTTCTTAGCAATATTTTGATGGAAAATGGGAACTTGAATATTTAGGAAGAAAAGAAAATCTTTAATTTATAAATTAAATTATAATTATTTTAATCTGTAAAGGTCTTTTGTTTATAAGTATAATAGTTTACATTAAGTTAGAATTTTATGCATTCTGAACTGTCTTAATTTTCATAGATGCAAATTCAGTCTTTCTCTGTCTCCACACACACACATACACACACACACACACACACACACACACACACACCTCTTTCTTTTTATAAGCCTATTAAAGAAAATATTCTATTGCTGTTGAAGGTCCATTGAATAGTGCCATTTTTCTATGTAGAAGGAGCATATTTGTCATAGACTCAAGATTCCATATGCAATCCTACACACAGCTTATTTATGTTCAATTTATATAAACTACCACAATGCATTTTCCCATAATTTTCAGGAATTTTTGAGCATATTTCTTTTAAATATTTTAATAATATATAAAGTATATTAATAATGTCAACTTTCCCAGGTGTACTGTACCTGAAAAAATTTTTAACCTAAAGAATTTCCTACAAAGGAAGAATATTAATATATCAGTTTCAGAAAGTGATTACAAATATTATTATTAGAAATCAGGGAAATCTTTAAAATTGCATTTTTTCCCTCTCCTATAAACAATAATGGCTATTGTAGAAAAGTTTTAAGACTTTTAAGAAAGGTATTAGAAGGCTTAGGTTAGAGCTTTAATAGGCCAAATGCCATCTGTTTCTACAATTTGTAACATTTTATTAATAACAACTCCAGAAGAAGGAGGCAGTCTATTTCAGTGGCGAGGACAGATTTCTGTCCATCTGTGCCCGTGTTGCCGCATGTCACTTGTGCTTTAGATCTACATAGCTCTGAGCCAATGTAGATGCCGTGGCAAGGTCAAGAGGTGGGGAAGCCTGTCAGCACATTCTGTCTGGAAGGCTGTGACAACCTCAAACCAGTACTTCTAGCACCGCCCTGAGGCACTCATTCTGCTGGACCTTGGAGCTGGGCCCTCCGTAATACCGATTCAAGGGAAATGCTCACTTTAAACATTTAAAAATACCAGACAAAGAACTTAATCTATGATGTGTCTCTGGCTAATGTCAGGGTCCTTATTAACGTGGCTTATTCCTCAGTATTTTAAAATGTGAAGAGTTCTATGATGACTTTTTTTTTTTCACCTTTTTCAATTCCCTAGTAACTATTCTGGTGCTGGGGAGAACAAAATCCACGTGAAATTCTATTTTGTTGCAAAATAGCTGAAAACATGAGTGCTGCAGGTTAAGACTGGCTTTAAATCATTTTTAATGTGGTATGTTAATAGTAAACTCTTTGTTCCTTTAAAAAAAAAACCTCTTAATGTCTTGAATCATTACATGTGTGGCTTTTTTTTTCTTTTTCTAAAAGTGCTTATCAGATTGTTGTGGAGGAGCTGCACCCACACCGCACCAAGAGAGAGGCTGGAGCCATGGAATGCTACCAGGTTCCTGTCACCTACCAAAACGCCATGAGCGGGGGTGCACCCTATTACTTCGCTGCGGAACTACCCCCGGGGAATCTACCTGAGCCTGCCCCATTCACAGTGGGCGACAACAGGACCTATCAAGGCTTTTGGAACCCCCCTTTGGCTCCGCGCAAAGGATACAACATCTATTTCCAGGCAATGAGCAGTGTGGAGAAGGTGAGCTTCCTCCAAGATTGGCTTTTTCAACTGTCCTTTGGAAAAGCTGGAGTCGAATTTTATAAATACTCAGCAGCATTTGTCCAGGAGAAAAAGAAAGAAAGGAAGGAAGAAGAAAATTGTTGTGTAGGGAGTGTTGTTTCTGTTCCCAACGGTGTGCACAGTTTTGAGCCTACTCCAGGGCTGAGGCTGCAGGCTGGTTACATTTCACAGGAGTCCTGTCTCCTAGTAACTGCCTGTACTTGCTCCTTCTTCTGGGGGGACCACGGTAGCAACTGTGAGTAAAACGATTTGCAAAGGTGGGCGTGCTGCTGCCAGGACTCCACCCCCAGGAAGTAACAGGCGTTGTTCTGTCTTCCTCTCTCAGTAGTGGCACACTTCAAAAGATTAAATTTACTGCAGGATAAACAGAATGCGTGTTCCACAGCAGGCTAATAAACGCTTATAAACTTTTCAGGGTTTTCAAGCCAAATAGTAAATAACAAGTAACAATCCTCTGATTACAAAGTAATAGGGCACCTGTGGTACAGCCGACAACCTAAGCGGAGGGCAGCCTGGCGACCACTGGCTGCTGGGCTATCACAGAAGCTGTCTCCCCAGCCGCCCCCTCCTTTTCCCATTTTGGACACAGTTGTTTCGGACACAGCTGCTGATCCCAAATGAATATTAAAGAGGAAAACACTATAGGATGTTAGAAACTACCAGTGGTTCCATATATGGGGAAACAACCTGGTCTTTCGTGTCTCACGCTATTCTCTTTGAGAGATTTTTCTCTCCTACAACTGACTTTATTTATTTATTTACTTTTATTTAGTTTTTGGCAGAGGGGGATAGAGGAAAAAAAATGTTGAGAATAGAAACTTGCACAGTTTAAAATCCAATAGAATAATGACATTTTAATGGACTTATATAGGAAATTGCTGGGTTTGTGTGATTGAGTCCCTAAGGTGGGATATGACATGCAGTTGCATCAGTCATATTAGAATAGTTTAATGGGAAGATATCACAATCCGTTTGCATTGAGAACCCTGGGTATTGATTAGCTGCTTTTGAATGAAAGCTTTTTCTTTCTGCCTACCTATATGGTTGGCTTATAGATGGCAAAGAAAAATGCCATAGCATCTAAAATGTGCTCCAAAGTCAGAGGCTGCTCATGGTTGAAGATGCTCTTCTCTTCTGGTTTATTTCTGTCTCACTGGGGGTCTTTAGAGGCAAGTCCAACACCCACTTCCTACCTACATAGCCTTCCATACCCTGGTACCACTGAGCTGCTCAAAAAAAAGAGAACACTATGGAAGTTATTCATCAGTTTTGGGTATAAAGTAGCATAGAGGTAGGAAACCTAGTTTTGTGTTAAGGTTTTCATCTTTAGAGAGGTGAAAGCTTCCAAATTAACTTTTGTTATTTGATCTGTTGTATGAGAGGAGTGTTAATGAATGTGTGTTACTTATAAAGGATTTTCTCCGGCACCCTTTAAAAGCTTTGATATAAATTTTCTTGTCCAATTGTTAATATATCTATACTGTGGTTTAATCAAAGTACAGAATAGCAGCAATGTATTTCACAGTTATCTTGGCAAAGAGTTTTAAAATTGCGGTGACTCCTGCCAGCAGAGGCGGGTAATGTCCAGAGAGAGTTAACAGCAATTGCTTTTAGGAAATCAAAACCCCTTTGGGCCTTTATGGGACTGTGAAATAATCTCTTGGAGCTTACCATGAAGGCCTCAGGTCACAATTAAGTAATAGAAGTGTAAAATTTTATTTTTAATTACTAATTTTCCCTCAATGCTTTATTTTGTTTAATTTAAAAACAATAAATGCCTAAGAGGAAATTATAAAGAACTACTCAAGATGGAGTTAAAAATGCATCTTGAACACAAATAGCCTCTGTTTTGTTCATTGGCTTTGACACCTTTTCCAACCTCTTATGTATTTAAAGATATACACTGAATGATTAAGTCCTAGAGAAGTGAGGAGTGGGCCCAGATACCTCTACTGCTGGCAGGGGCCTGTGTCTCCTACTGCCGTTCTACAACATTAAAAAATAATAATATTTTCCTTGTCCTTTCCTACTTCCAATTCTACTTTCTCTACCCCCTCTCTCTCTAGCAAGAGGAGGAAAATAATCTATGCTGAGAAACAGTTAACTCTTAACAACTAAATTAAAAGAAAGAAAAGAATAGATAAATTATACTGCAACTGTGAAACAGTGTTTTGATGATCTTTCTAACTACCATCATTTAGCTCTTTAGTCATAGTAGGTTCCAAATGAGAGTATGTAATGTTCAGCTTTGGTCTGAGTCTACAGCTAACTAGATGAAAATTAAATTTATATTTGGATCTGATATGTATTAGCTTTGCAAATATTCTTCTGATAGTTTAAGAAGTGCAATACATGTAAATAGAATGCCATACTAGTTGCCACAGACAAACTGGCCTATTTTATTGCAAGGGGAAAGAGGTACCCACATCTTTAGAAAATCCTGGAAATTTTTTTAAAGTTCTTATTTTAGATTTTTAAAAAATTTATCTGAGAGTGTATATTATAAAATGAAGTCTCCATAATACTGTAGTTCTATTGCTTATAATCCTTTTTATGACCCCAAATTGAACTTCATAATAGTTATAGTTTACGAAACAGGAAACATTATCTATACATTGACTATTTTCTTTCATTTTTACTCTATCAGGAAACTAAAACCCAGTGTGTACGAATTGCTACAAAAGGTAAGAGGTTTGCTTTTTAAAAAAAAAAAAAAACTCTATTCACAGCCCCCTACCTTTCTAAAATGAAAGAGCTTTTTTCCCTGCTTCAGGGCTAATTAAATGTGGCATTTCTATTACACAGTTAGTTCTCTGATTGACTTGGGTGTTTTTAACAAGTAATGTGGTGCTACTTCCCATCCTCGAGTACTTGACTGAAAGAATCTTGTTGTGAGAATAGGAAGGATTTAGAAAACCTTAGAAGAGCTTATTTCTGCCATTTAGTGTCTGCAAGGTCTCGTACTGCTGATCAACCAATGTCTTTGGGAAAGCTCAGCAATAGCAGCTTAAAATAGCAAGTTACTTGTCTAAAAACTTCTGTTAACTTTCCATGGTAGACAATCATATATAAAAAGAACCGAGCTAGTTCATGCAAATCTCAGATTATAGGGGTGGAGATTGATTGGTCCGTATCTGCATTTGTAGTGCAATTAGATTGAAGATCGTTTACCTTTTTTAAGAAGAAACTTAACTAATGCCAAGAAATGAGATCTGTGATGGCTAATAGCCAGGGCAATTCCTGCTGACTCTGCATATTGTGGCTTAGTTGCTCGGTTTCTTTGACAAGAGAAAACATTTTAATCTTCGAATGAGTATTTCGAGTTCAGAGTGGAGGAGAGTCTTCCACATTCTCTGTATTTATAATCATTCATTAGGGAGTTACTTGATGATACCCACAAAGGAGAGACAGCTACTGGGTGTATTCTAGTAGGAGAAATAAGAAAAAGCTGTCTGCATGCAGACGCGGGCCTCCTCTCTGGGTTGGTGCTCTGGATGGTTTGCTGCCAGAATTAGTATCAGACCCACATTCATAAGCAGTAGTTGATTCATTTGAGGTAAAAATGAATGGCCATATTATCTTTGTGCTGGCATCTTTCCTTTCTTCATTTTTCTCCATCTAATCATCAATCTGCTCAATTAGCATTTGTGTTTTATTCTTGATTTGTAAAGTCAATAAAGGCTTTCCTCTTGACTCATGCGAATAATAAAGAAGCTTTACAGAAGAAGGAAATATACTTGTTCAATTCAAATATTAAGATTCCTCATGATGGCTAAAAAATAAAGCAACTCTTAATGAAGGAAATGAGAAAATGTATACAATTTATAAGCATTTATATATAAATAAGCATTTATATATAAGCATTTATTTATAAATGCTTATAAATAAGCATTTATTTTTAAAATTGAGCTTATATATCAGATATCAGTATTGAACTTTTTAGAAAGTAATGGCAGAAGGTATTTAGGTGTGTATTACCTATGCTTTTTCAGATTTAAAATAGAGTCAGAAAAGTAAAAGGGTCTCACATCAGCATCTAAGAAAGTTCTTTAGATATAATTGTGCTACATTTCTATAACTAAGAAATGATAACTATAAATGATTCTGACATTTAAAATTTTTGTACTCAGTTCTTTCATTTTTTGCTTTTCCATGAGTTGTTTAAGCATTATTTTGTTCCTCTTTCAATAGAAATAAAATGATGATGACAAACATCATGTGCTATCTAGACTGCGGGAGGGTTGAGATCATGAAAATTGATCTTACTATGTGGCAAAGAATAATTGCCATAAACTCAGAAGTAGTAAGAAAGAGTCCATTTGTCGATGTTCTTCTTTGTCTAATAATCTACCTCTGCTGTACTTCTGGATCTCAGAAAGAGTGTGGTATATAGCAAGAGA
Source organism: Avahi laniger (assembly GCA_963575035.1). Lineage (NCBI taxonomy): Eukaryota > Metazoa > Chordata > Mammalia > Primates > Indriidae > Avahi > Avahi laniger. The sequence continues at coordinate 6,164 of CAUYSK010089958.1, read as the reverse complement.
AGTGACTCTGGCCTTAGACTCTCTAAGTTCAAATCCTGACTTTGCCCCTTACTAGTTCTTTATCATTGGGCAAATTATGTACACCCTCATTCCCAAAATAAGAATAATAGAGTACCTACTCATTATTATTGTGAGGATTAAAATAATTTATATATATGAAGTGCTTGAATAGTGCTTAGCGTATTGTAAGCATTACATAAGTGTTAACTATTATCTTTTCATCGTAATAATAATAATAATCTTGTACCTTACCTCAGAAGGACATAATTTATGTTATACAATTATGAAAGAAATTATGTGCAAAAAAACTAAACTTTCATGATTGAGAATTCTTAGGAGAAAAATAAGGAGGTTTTTTTGTTTGTTTGTTTTATTTTTATTGTTTCTGCCCAGATCTAATATATTTCTTTCTCTGAACATTTAGCATCTTTTCCACATTTTAAAAACCACATTTATTAAAGTAATATCAACTTATTGCCTGACTACATTTTAAATGAACACCATGCAAATATGGTCAACTTTGGTATGAAATTTTTCAATATGAAAATAAAAAATTTCCTGGCAGGGCATTTTGAAGACACACTTAATAGCCAAAGTGACATTAACCATAGTGACTGGGAAAGGGCATTAAAGAACCTTCTGGTGAAGGAATGACTCAACATTTCACAGGTGTATACACAGGTAAAAATCTATGACACTGTATATTTAAAATGTGTGCACTTTCTTGTTATAAATGTGTGTGTAGGTAGGTGGGGAAAGTATTTCTCACTATAAAAAATAAAAATAAATACAACATTAAAAATTACATGACCATAGGTAGAAATAACACAAGAGTGCGTAGAGGAGTCTCTGGAGTATGGAAGGCTGCCATTGCTGGCTTCATTGCAGTTTTTCTTCTGTGGGACAAGATGGATCTTCACTCTCCAAGCCACTTTCAATGAGCAGAGCAACCCTGCCCAGAAATCTCTGGGCTGAATGGAGACAGTCTAGAAAAGACCTTTCTCCATCCTGGAAGACTCCCATGGACAAGCCTTGTGTTCCACCTGCCCCTCCCTGGGCTCCCACCTTCTCAGCCTCAGCTGTGAGTCTTGAACAGCTGGAACTTTCCTTTCCTAATCGCCTCCATATATAGATCAAGTTTGTTGAAAAGAACTTAATTCTCTAGAAAACCTGGTGCCCTTCTAGAAGACATTCCAGTTTGCAATGACCTTTTACCACACAAAATTTCTATTCAGGCCATATGTAATAGTCTGTTGCTTTCTGTCACTTTTTAAAAACTTAATATGAATACTTAGCTACATTTGAAGCTATGATTTAATAGTCTTACACATCACTATGTGCCAGGGACAATACACAGTGAGAATCATGTTATGGACAATAAATATTTGTTGTCTTGGTAATGGAATTTAAACTAAATGTAAAGTAGATGTTTCAGCTTTCATGTTTAATCAACTAGTTTTACGGTACTAGTTAGAGTAATTCTGAAGAGTATTAGAGCAATTTATATATGAGTTAAGACAAACTTATTATATAACTAGAGTTCTTATTTATTTAAAAGAGCATGTATACTGTGATATGCATTTTACCTTCTAATATAGAATACTTTTTACCAAAGCTAAGACTTTATTTGATTCAATTAGAACATAGTTAGAAATATAATTCATAAAGTAATGTGAATTGAATTAAATTTAGTCCTAGTCTGTCTCTATATCGGTTTTATTCAAATGAATTTTCTTCTGCTGAATTCTATGATAATCAATGATTTTTTATTCACTCAAATGTCTACTTGCTAGGGTAAATAGGAAGACAGTTTAGCTCAAATTATCTTTTCAACGTAATCACAGCTATTCTTATGACTATCTTCTAGCTGCTTTGCTTTCCTGGTACTCACATTTCAATGAGAAGGACCTATTCTAGTGGTTTAATCAGAATGAGTGAGTGTGCTGTATTAGAGCTAAGGCTCCAAAAGAAATCTAGCTAGTATTACCTCATATTACTGAGATTCTGAATGTAGGAAATTATAACATGAGATTAAAATTCTATTAGATGTCATAAGAATCAGTATAACTAAGTGGCATAAAAATGTATCATGTTTTGCTAATTAGAAACTCTGACTTCATTGGTGGATTTCTTTAAATTTTATAGTCAAAGTAAAAATAAGAATTCCAAATATTCTTCATGGTTCTCAAACATAAGATCAGGACTAGACATTAAAAAGGGGTATCACTTATTCTATTTTCAACATCCACCTTTTCCTGACATTTTGAAAGTTGGTGCCAGTTCTCCCAAAACTGCTATATGTCTGAAATGCCATGTGTCTAACCAGTTTCTTCTTAATTCACTCCAAAATAGACACTAGAACCTCCTTTTATGCTCTTATTGCTAGTATAAGCAGACTTTTCCCCATCATGTTCTAGGAAATATCCTAGTCAATGAAACAGAAAAGATATGCGTTAAGGACTTTCAAAGGTTCATGCTCACTCTTTTCATTCCAACCCCATACCAGCTGGAGGTTAAATATTTCTTTGCTTTAAAATTAATAGATTGTTGTTGTTCCTATATTGAGTGTTACTGTTCTAATAATTTCTGACAGAATAATCGTAACTGGGATGCTGGGATTTAGAGAAAAATGGAAAAAGTAGAACTGACTTGAAGACAATTCAAACACTTTACGTTTATGGAAATTAAATTGTTTCATGAGATGACTTTAACCTGTTATCAGCTAATTCCTGAGAAACCTGTTGGAGGTACCTGACATTTATGGCCACTGTACAGGACAGAAGGAATGGCATTAATGTCCAGGCTTATCAAATGGTCACTATTAACTATAGAAAGGACAGTTTCTAATCTATTTGATGATGCTATAATCAAATACTTAGAGGAAAAACAATAAATTGGTAAAACCTCAGAGAACTACCAGCTAATTCATTTCAGAAAAAAATTCATTAAAGTTGGTGGTTATATCATTAATATTCAAAAATTAATAGCGTAGCAACAAGTAAAACAGTATTTTAAGATGCCATTTATAATGTATCTAAAAAAAATTCAGAGTAGGAATATATCTGATGATAGATACCACCTCAAAAGTGAATACTACAAAACCTTATTGAGAGAAATTAAACAAGACCTAAGTAAATGGAAAGACAAACCATGTTCATGGCTGTACAATATTGGTAAAATATCAGTTCTTTCCATATTAGTCTATAGATTTAAGCAATCAAAATCCCAATTTCTTTTAAACTTTGACAGCCTGATTGTAAGCTTAAATGGAAATGCAAAGGAACAAGAATATGCAAGGCAATCTTGAAGAAAAATTAAATTCCAAGATGTTATTAAGGCCCATGATAAAGTTATAGTAATTAAGACAGTGTAGATAGTATAGATAGATAATGTAGATATTCTGACCAGTGAAAGAGAAATTTCAGTAATAGATCCACACACATATGTTCACTATATTTATGACAGATAAAACTGTAGGGAGGAGGGGAAAAGATATATTTTCAATAAATGTTGCCGGATTTCCGTATGTATATGGAAGGCAATATATTTTGACCTCTAACACACACTATATAAAAATTATGCAGCAGTGGCCCAGCAGAATTTGCCAGAGCCTGAGCAGGTAAGGGCAGCAATCTCACAGAGGAGCAGACAGCTGTGGCATCTCCAAGACCTATCAGATTCAGAAGATCGTCATCATGGAAGCAGTGAGTGGCACAGTCCAAGGTGGAAAGTCAGAGCTTGAGCAGGGAGAAGAGAGCGTTCACACATGGAGGTGAACTGCTGGGGTTTTGGAGCCCAAATAGGGCGAGAAGAAGATCTACACAGCATGGAAAGTCAGAGCCCAAGCTTTGCGGAGCATAACCTGGTGTGGGATGTCTGGTCCAAGCAAGGTGAAGAGTTTGGAGTAAGGGAGTCAGAATCTGAGTGAGGTAAAGAGTGTGTCAGCACAAGAGGGTGGCCCATGCAGGGTGTCAGAGTCCTATCTGTCTAGTGGATAAACTTCCATGCAGAGGTTTGGTCATGTACAAGGTGCCCGAGTATGTGTGAAATGAAGAACACAACCACACAGGGTTGGCATAGATTACATATGTATACATTACATAGATAGATAGATAGAATGAGAGAGGGGGAGAGAGAGTTTTAGTTACTTATAGAAATAAACCTAGATGAGAGAAAGAGAGAGAGAGAGAGTGTGTGTGTGTTCCATAGCGCAGGTCACTGACAGAGCCTGGGAGCAACAATATACTGATACTAAACACCCCTGTAGCCAAATTTTGGTGTATCTTGGTGTCTAAATACTGTGTTCCAATAAAACAGGATCCTCAAATTCTCAGGAACTGAGGATCTTTGGAGAAATGGCTAATTCCAGGACTAGAACAGGGAAAGTATCAGATGAGATTATAACTTCTTTGTTTTCGTCAGAAAGCAAAGAAGTACTCAAAAAATAATGAGGGCATATCAAGAGGACACAATTGCCAGTTTGAGAGGGCATCACTGGCTGACTAGAGGCCAATTTGAGAATCAAAATAAATAATGATGTTCATGGATTATAACACTGAATAAAATAGGAAACCACAGTCTTTACTGATATGAATAAATAAATAGGTGGATGAGAAACTGGTTATTTACATAGTCTCAAAATAGCTCCCCACAAAAAACTTATCATTTACAAAGGGAAAAAGATTGACTTCACAGTGGAAAAGCCTGGCAAATGCTTTGATCAAGTGACAAAAATTAATAGCGTTGATATTTAGAAAGTCACTGTGGTTTACCACCAGGATGCAATAAAAACACAATGTCACTTTTATGATATTTCTACAAAAGGTATATAACCTTAATCTAAACATAAACATCAGACAAGTGCAATCTGAGGACATTGCATGACACGATAGACCTGTAATCTTCAAAAGTGTTAAGGTCATGAAAGTTAAGGGAAGACTGAACTGTTCCTGGCTAAAGGAGACCAAAGGGACACAGCAACTGATTACAATACCTGCTTCTGAATTGGATCATTTGATATAAAAGACATCATTAGGACAATCACAAAACTTAAATGGACTCTGAAGTTTAGATGGTGGTAATGTTACCAGTGTAATTTTCTTAAGTTTGATGGTGGTTTCATGCTCTGTAGGAAAATATTCCTTTTTGTTGGAAACACTACAGTGTTCTTGGTAACTTAGTAACTTACTCTCAATGCTTAGTTAAGTGAAAAACAATGTGCTATATTTTCTGTAAGTTTGTGTGTATTCAAAATCAAAATGAATTTTAAAGCTGTTATACTAATACAGGTGGAAGAGATAAGCGATTAAAGAATGGGAATAAGGATGTTGGGAACGTAATGGAGAAAAAGGCAACATGCCTTGGTGTGTATATGTTAGGAGCAAAGAAGCTGAAGGCCTGATTATGGTGTGAACTTCTGTCCTGAGCCAGCCACACCAGGCAGATGTGGTGTCAGTCAGAGACAGAAAAGACAGGAAGCAAAGGCTGAGATTTTTTTCAAAATGGTTCATTCTATTTTGGAAATGCCAAGTGTTGGGTACCAGAAAATAGATAATGACAGAGGCAATTAGAAAAGCAGAAATTAAAATTTAGAGAATTTCTGGAATTAGAGAAGTTAGACTTGGGAGTTTTGAAAGTGCTACAAACATGTAAAGAAAATAATATAGAAAGACGAGAGCTTCTTTGTGGGCGCCTGTGTTGACAGTGGGAGGAGGAAAATGAGGTAATAAAGATGCTACAATATAAGCGATTAGATTGAAAGGTTTATAACCAGTAGAGTCACAAAATCAACGAAGAATTATATTTCAAGAAGGGACTTGGGGCCGGACGCGGTGGCTCAAGCCTGTAATCCTAGCACTCTGGGATGCTGAGGCGGGTGGATCGCTCAAGGTCAGGAGTTCGAGACCAGCCTGAGCAAGAGCGAGACCCCGTCTCTACTAAAAAAAATAGAAAGGAATGATCTGGACAATTAAAAATATATATATATATATAGAAAAAATTAGCCAGGCATGGTGGCGCATGCCTGTAGTCCCAGCTACTCGGGAGGCTGAGGCAGAAGGATTGCTTGAGCCCAGGAGTTTGAGGTTGCTGTGAGCTAGGCTGACGCCACGGCACTCATTCTAGCCCGGGCAACAAAGCGAGACTCTGTCTCAAAAAAAAAAAAA
>CAUYSK010089957.1:0-25031 GCA_963575035.1 Avahi laniger | reverse complement strand
TTCTTCTCATACAGACACCAGTCATTGGAGACGGGGCCCAGCCTGAATCCAGGTTGAGTTCATCTTGAGATTCTTAAATAATTATGTCTGCAAAGATGCTCTTTCCAAATATGATCACATTCTGAGGCTCTGAGTAGAGATAAATTTTGGGGGGACATTATTCAACCCAGTACATCTAAGTAGCAATGCAAAAAGTACACCAGCCATTTAAATGCAGGATTATGCTAGGAAAAGTGATACGGAGCATGTGAAAAAGGGCAAATAGGAGGAAGAAGAGTATTTTAGGCAGAGAGTATTTTGAAAGACCCAAAACAAAGAATGTGCAGTGTTCCCCAAGAACTTCAGCGTAGTGGGAACCCATGAAAATATGGGGGAGGGGAGATTATAATGGCAAAAAGGGGAGCTGGAGAGATCAGGAGGGGCCAGTTCATGAAGCCGTCAGGACTTTTTTTGTCCTCTGACAAATAGGCAGCAATTGCAGCGGTTTAAGTGAGATATCATAGTTCTGTGAGCGTTTGTGTTTCAGAAAGGTCACTCTGGCTGTGTGCAGAGTGGGAAGGAGGGAGATAAGATTGGAAACAATAAGATTTAGGAAGAAAGGTATCACTCCTTACAGTGGCTCCCTGCTCTGCACATAAGCCCCCCTCAAAATGTGGCGCTCAGACCTGCCCAGGGGCTGGGCACATGGCTCAAGCTAAGGTCAATCATATACTCTATTCACAGAGTTTTACCCTTAAGAGAAATGACAAAAAAACTGCAAAATTTTGCTGTTCACTCAAATCAATAGCGGCATCATTCATTCCTGCAGCCTCAATCCCTATTTTTTTTTTCAAGCCAAATTATCCAACCTGCCCTGTGATTCTGAAAGCTACCTTAGATCCTCTCAATAAACTCATAACCTTTGCTTGAGAAAGTTGAAGTCATTCATCTCGACACCAAGTGAAACACCCTCATTTAGCCTAAGGATGACAGTGACCTAAACTAATGTGGGAGACTAAAGAAATGTGGATACACTGGAGCAATATTTAGGAAGTAACACCGATATGACTTGGTGATGGGTTAGATGTGGGTAGTTGGTGATGGATTAGATGTGAGTAGTTCGGTTGAAGCTCAGGTTTGTAATGCCACATTCCAGGTGAAAAGCAGGACCATTAACTGAGAGAAGACACAGCAGGAGAAAGTTAGAAGATTTAATGCAGTCAGTTTAATTCAGACAAATGAACTTGAGGTACCCTCAGGACATCCAATTGAAGGTGAGTGATAAGCATTTAAATATAGGTCTGAAATTTAGGACATAGGTCTGGCTGAAAGAAAATATATGTGGGAGTTGTTAATCCACTGAAGCTGTTACCTTAAGACCAGGCTGCTAGCATCACAATCACAGCAGACAAAATCTACTGAATGGTCTGTAACTTTCAGGTCTTAATAGTTCTCTCTTTTCATCTATTGGATTTTCAATGCTTTATTTTTCGTCAGTCATTTCTTTTTCATGAATGCTTTATAAAAATCTCTCAACACTTAAGTCAGAACATCTCCATAGGATAAGTAATATAAATACAGTCTAGAAAAATTCCCCCTCTTACTCCTCTTCTGGTCAACATAATTTTTCTCTGAGAATATATCTATTATTTTCAATACTTGGCAATTTGGATATCCTTTGTTGTATTTTTCTTGTCTCAATTAAATCTGAGGTCAATGAAAGTTGGGATGCTATTTTTCTTTTTCTTTTTTTTCCAAACAGGATGTATTAAAGTGTAAAGCATTCAGTGGCATTCACATGTTTGTTGACAGTTTTAATGTGAAGGTGTTTCCAAATTGAAATAGACACCATAAGAAACATAATATAACTTAAATTTTCTAAGATTGCAATTATAATTATATAACACAAAAAGGAAGTTAAAAGAGACACCAAACACAAATATGATTAGTGGATCATTTTGCTTTCCTTTGTAAGTAATTTTTCAAGCACAATTACACTTATCCGTGCATGGCCTAAATTCATTTTTCCATGTTGATTAGTGAGGAACGACGAGAACTGTCTGAGAAATCCTCTTCCATTTCAAACCCAGAGCGCTTCGTGCTGCTTAGTTCAGGATCAGAAGGGACACACAGTGGAGAAGCATGAGAAGTTTTGTCTTTATAACTTTGTTTTAAAACTTTAATTTTGTGGAATTTGTGCTGGTGTCAGAAATATAAAACTACATGCGTCAAGAATAAATTTTCTCTTTCCTCAAAGCTGGCTTTAATTTTTCTGATATGTCTGTCTGGGCTTAGGTTGGTGATTATAACACTTAGCACATGAATCATTTTCTTCAACTTCAAAGAGCGTTAGGAACATTAAATAATTATTGTTCACAATGCTTCTCCAAGGTAGATATTTTTGTTCCCATCCCATTGTACAGACCTGAAAACTGAGGGACAGTAGCCAAGTAGGTATCCTATGATCCTAAAAGATTAAAATATCATAACCTTTTGAATCTCAGCCATCTTTTCTCTTTTTATTTTGGTTCTTTCTATGGACATTAAGATATAAGAAAGAGATTAGGAAAAAAAATGTTAACTCTGTGATGTTTTCAAAGGAAAGAAAAAATTTCACACCTTTTAAACTGCCATTCAGCTGCAGGTAAAGAATTTAACAGCTTGTGGAGTGCTAATTAGAGCCCATTATAGCTCGATTGACCTGCATTGGCAGCAGCAGTAGCTGTGTCCTTGCAAGATGGAGATTTTCCTTCTTTGCAAGTTCTGATTCAGGTAATTCCGTTTCCTGACTGTGGAAGCAGTGATAATTCGGAGGCAGCAATCAGAACTGGGTAGCGTAGTAAATCAATATTTAAAATGGAATTTTACCTTTGCCTGCTTTGGGAATAATAAGCAACAAATGCCGTTCAATACTTTCAACGGCCCAAATGTTATCACACTCACTTGCACGAAGATACAGAAAATTGAGGTTCATCAACTGTCTTAAACGTCTTAATTAACAAAGTCAAAGAATATCCAAGAAACAAAATATCTGTATTTGGCCTTCTTGGCTTTTGATATTTACTATTTGCAAAAGAAATCAAGTATGTATATTTACAAGGTAAATGTTTTGTACTCCAGTGGCAAAATGAGCTTTTCCGAATAAGTACATATTTGAGTGAAAAGTGTTTTCTTTTTGCTTCATTTGGTTATTTTCTTGAGGATCTAAGGGGATTTTCTTCTGTCTCCGATAATTAAGTTTAATATTGTTTCATACATTTGTTCTCTAACCTTTTCTCTGGTCTCACATTTCTATTTGCTTGTGAGATTTATTGTGTAGAAAGGCGTTGCTATTTCATCTACCCTCTTCCTTCCCACACATAATTCTCTCATTTCCTCCATTGCTAACACAACACTCTAAATCTTCAAGCTAAGTATTTGAACAAATATTAGAAATTAACACCAGAAAATCCTAAAATAGTTTTTCCCAATTCTTTTGTAGCAAAATAAACGTATCATAAAATTTACTATCTTAACCATTTTTAAGTGTACAGTTCTGTGGCCTTAAGTACATTCATGTTGTGCAACCATCACCATCACCCGTCTCCAGAACTCTTTTTATCTAGCAAAATGGAAACTTTACACTCATTAAAAAACAACTCCATTTTTCCTCTCCCTCCAGTCACCGGCAATCACTATTTCACTTTTCGTCTCTATGAGTTTGACTATTCTAGGTACTACGTATAGGTAAAATCAAATAATACTTGTCTTTTTGCGACTGGCCTATTTCACTTGGCATAGTGTCCTTAATGTGCATCCACGTTGTAGCATATGACAGAGTTTCCTTCCTTTTTAAAGCAGAGTAATATTCCATTGTATGTATATGCCACATTTTGCTTATTGATTCTTCTGTTGACAGACATTTGAGTTGCTTCCACATTTTACCTGTTGTAAATAATGCTACTATGAACATGGGTATACAAATATCTCTTGGTCAACCTCCTTTCAATTATTTTAGATATACAATAATGAGATTCAGGATTCACTACCCCAAAATATAGCACTTTAGCATTTGAGAAAATATTAATAGCAGAAGCAGGAAGGTCTCTCTGACCTTCTCCCACCATTCTCCCCTAAAGCAGGCCACAAATGAATTCTCTCATCTTCCTCCGAGGTAAGTTATAAGACTCTCAGTCTAGAGGAGTCCTACTTATAACCACAGGAAAAAATGAAGACACGGGTACACAGAGAAAAATCTGAACAAACAACCTTGATAAGTTCCACCAAGTTTATTACCATTTGATCATACCCCCTTTTGTCAATCATACTTCTATATGACTATGTACTTTTCATCAAAGCATAAAAATAGTTCTTCCTGTTTCTTCAGGTCTTCATTTTTGAAGGCTCTTGTATCATGCAAAACTTTTACTAAATAAATTTTTATGGTCTTTTTTGTTAATCTTCTTTCATTATAGGGGTCTCAGCCATGAAATTTACATTGGTTAAAGAGAAGATATTATGTTTTCTCCCCTATAATACCCAAAAGTAAAATTGCTGGATCATATGGTAATTCTATTTTTAACATTTTGAGGAACCACCATACTGTTTTCTCCGGCATCTACATCATTTTATATTCCCACCAACAATGTACCAGGATTCTAATTTCTCCACATTCTTGTCAACACTTGTTATTTTCTATTTTTGTTTATTTTTTTTTATAATAACCATTGTAATAATAAAGGTCCGATGTGAAAAACCTGCAATGAGCATCTACTCAATGGTGAAAGACAAAGTATTTCCTCTAAGACTTGGAACAAAGAAAGGATGCCCACTTTTGCTACTTCTATTTAACATAGTACTGGATGTCTTAACGAGACAAATCAAGCAAAAAAAAAAAAAAAAAAAAAGCAATAAAAGAAAACCAAATTGGAAAAGAAGGAGTAAAATTATCTCCTTTGGCAGATGATATTATTTTATATGTAGAAAATGCTAAAGATTACACACACACGCACAAACTTAGACAAACAAATAAAATAAACAAATTCAGCAAAGTAGCAAGATGCAAAGTTTACATGAAAACATCAGTTGCATTATATGAACACTAACAATGAAAACTCTGAAAAGAGAATTAAATTTCCAACACATAAAATTTGGGGAACACATTCAAACCACAGCAGTCATGGTATAGGACCCATTATAATAAAAGACTGATGAATTCAGTTTGCTAGTATTTTTTGAGGATTTTTGCATAAGTGTTCATAAGGGATATTTGTCTGTAATCTTCTCTTCTTGTAGTGTTTTCATTGGCTTTAATACCGGGGTTATTATTAATCAGAACATCATGTACTGGCTGCCAATGCCAGGGGGAGGGCTCCAACTACATGGAAGATATCAAAGATCATTACAACACCAGCCACCAGGAATAGAAATCCAAACATTTCTCAATGCATCTTGATATTAGAGTCACCAAGGAAAACACAAGACAGTCAAGCACTGGCTGGAACAACACTTTTACTCATGTAGAGAACAGAGTAAGATCAGTTCCAATAGTGCATGGTGGTTCCGTGGCTAGGAGGTCACCCGACAGCAGACACAGGGCAATTGGCCTATGTGCATCCCTTGCTGTGGTAGTAGACTGAGCGCTCCCTTTCGGCAGTGGAGTCTGAAATACTGAAACTAGGGACAAGCCTGAGGGCCATTTAAGCACGTGATTAAGCAGAACAAAGGAGCATAGACTGATCCTGCAACAGGGGAAAATATTCCCACACAAAGGGTAAACCCAGCACAAGTGGTGTGAGATTTTTATCTCTTGGCAAGAAAGAGCTCTAGGCCAAAGGCCTATTGTTACCTGGCTGAATAGGGGTTGCAAGACCGCAGGCATGAGACTACCTTTCCCAACAGTAATGCTAGCCTCACAGAATAAGTTTTGGAGTGCTCTTCTCTTAAATTTCTTGGAAAAGTTTGAGAAGAATTTGTGTTCTTTTTTAAATGTTTGGTAAAATTTACCGGTGAAGCCACTAGGTCCAGGAATATTCCTTTTTGCGAGAGTTTTGCTTACTAATTCAATCTCCTTATTAATTATAAGTCTATTAATATTTTTCTATTTCTATTTGGTCTTGGTAGGTTTTGTGTTTCTAGAAATTTCTCCATTTCATTTAACTTATCCTATAAGTTGTCATACAATTGCTCATAGTACTCTCTTATAATGCTTTTTACTTCCGTAGAATCAGCAGTAATGTACTCACTTTCATTTATGATTTTAGTAATTTGAGTCTTCTCTATTTTTTAAACTCTATTTAGCTAAAGTTTTATTAATTTTTGAAGAACCAACTTTTGATTATTTTAAATTTTCTCTATTATTTTTCTATTCTCTATTTCACTAATTTCTGCTCTAAACTGTATCATTTCATTTCTTCTGTTAGCTTAAAGTTTAGTTTGTTTTTCTTTTTCTGGTTCATTTTTTTTTATTTCAGCATATTATGGGGGTACAGATGTTTAGGTTACGTATGTTGCCCTCCCCCTCCCCTCCCCCCCAAGTCCGAGTTTCAAATATGTCCATCCTTCGGGTAGTGCGCATTGCACTCTTTGTGTATGCATATACCCTTCCCCTTCTCCCCCTCCCCCCTCCTCCAACCCCCAAGCCCAACAAACAAAAGATGTTATTCTCTTATATGTGCACTTATGTGTTGATCAGTTAATACCAATTTGATGGTGAGTATATGTGGTGTTTGTCTTTCCATTCTTGGGATACCTCACTTAGTAGAATGCGTTCCAGCTCTATCCACGAGTATACAAGAGGTGCTATATCACCATTGTTTCTTAAGGCTGAATAGTACTCCATGGTATACATATACCACATTTTATTAATCCACTCATGTATTGATGGACACTTGGGTTGTTTCCACATCTTTGCAATTGTCAATTGTGCTTCTATAAACATTCGGGTGCAGGTGTCTTTCTTATAGAGTATCATTTGTTCTTTTGGGTAGATGCCCAGTAATGGGATTGCTGGATCGAATGGTACTTCTACCTGTATCTCTTTAAGATATCTCCATATTGCTTTCCATAAGGTTGCACTAGTTTGCAATCCTACTAACAGTGCATGAGTGTTCCTATCTCTCCGCATCCACACCAACATTAATTGTTTTGGGACTTTTTGGTAAAGGCCAGTCTCACTGGAGATAAGTGATATCTCATGGTGGTTTTAATTTGCATTTCTCTGATGATTAGAGATGTTGAGCATTTTTTCATATGTTTTTTGATCATATTCTGTCTTATTTTGAAAAGTTTCTGTTCATGTCCTTTGCCCACTTTTCGATAGGGTCATTTGATTTTATCTTGATGATTTTCCCGAGTTCTAAGTAGATTCTGGTTATCAGCCCTTTAACAGATTTGTAGTATGCAGAAATTTTCTCCCATTCTGTAGGTTGTCTGTTTGCTCTTGCGACAGTTTCTTTGGCTGTGCAGAAGCTTTTTAATTTGATCAGGTCCCATTTATTTATTTTGGTTGTTGCTGTGATTGCCTTTGGGGTCTTCTTCATAAATTCTTTTCGTAGGCCAATGTCTAGAAGAGTATTTCCAACATCTTCTTCTAGAATTCTAATAGTTTCACTCCTTAGGTTTAAATCTGTTACCCAGCGTGATGTGATTTTTGTGAGAGGTGAAAGGTGTGGATTCTGCTTCAGTCTTCTACATGTGGCTATCCAGTTTTCCCAGCACCATTTATTGAATAAGGATTCTTTTCCCCAGTGTATGTTTTTGTCTGCTTTGTCAAAGATTAGATAGCTATCTGAGGACGGTTTTATATCTGAGTTCTCAGTTCTGTTCCACTGGTCAATGGCTCTGTTTTTGTGCCAGTACCAAGCTGTTTTGATTACTACAGCCTTATAATAAAGTTTGAAGTCTGGTAAGTTGATACCTCCCATATTGTTTTTATTGCCTAGTATTGTTTTTGCTATGCGGCGTCTTCTCTGGTTCCATACAAAGCGTAAAATCAACTTTTCTACATCTCTGAAGAATGATGTTGGTATTTTAATAGAGATTGCATTGAATCTGTAGATCACTTTGAGTCAAAGTGACTATTTCTTGAGAACCAGGTTATTTTAGGGAAAGATGGATAGGAATAAAAACTACCATTTTTTTCTATTTTATTCAAAATCTTATTTAATATTTATAGATTTCTTATTTCCCTGGCATAACTTCTAATCTGCATAATTCACCTGTCTCTCCTTTTACCTGTATAATTCATCGTAGGCATTTTGAGTCATTGAAATGTTTTCCATTCATTATGTGTAATATATTTAAAACATTAGAGTGGTGATCTTTCAAGATTCAATCTTCAGTTATTGAATTTAGAGAGCTGTGTAGCATTTTAGAGTGTTTTCCTGTTTTTTGAAACTTGAAATCTCTTCCAATTTTCAGTCAGATATCTGTAAATTTAAAACTGAAGTCTTAATATACTATAGATGTGTACAACATTGAATTGAAATTGTACTAATATTCTGAAACGCAATAACATAGAAAAAGGAATAAAGAATGCTGTTAAAATTAAACATGCATTTTATTGATTTTCCCCATTAAATTCCAAAGACCACAAATTTTTGTTGTGGAAGAGTATACCTATACGTTATTTAATAACTTTGCAATAATGCACAATTCTCTTGAAAGCAGACTATGGAAAGATGAATTCATTTATATAATGAATTCTAGGCCATATTCAATCAAAATCTTTGCAGTCACAGACTTTAAAGAGCTCACATTTCCATAAAAAGAATATCTACCAAACTAAATCAATGGGAAAAAAAGACTTTCTTTTATTTCAGTTGTGTTCTTTTTTAATAAACTGATCATAATATAGTATATATTAACACTATATTCACCTACAGAGAGTGTTTCATTTTATTAAGCATTACTAAAAAAGTGAGTATAATGTTAAATCACTGACATTACTCCATACCATGTTAAAAAGAGGATCTCTTTTGGCTGTTTTTCAGAAAACATTCTGGTGATATTGTGATGCATATGCAGGTGTAGATGTGAAATACTATTTCTTTAACACTTTATCATTTTATGACATTTTAATTTCCCAGAGAGTATGATTAATACTACTGGGAAATAATTTATCACTAACACTAATTCAAATGGTGGATCATGTCTAAAAATCAGCTGGCAATGAAACTGATATCCTGCTGATATCCTACTAGTTTAATGCATTGACATACACTCTCATTAATACTATGTTTATCCTTGTTGACAGATATCACATTTGCCGGTTTTAAAAAGTGTGTCCCCTCCAGTTCAAAGACATCTTGGTCTTTAGAAAACTAAATTATGCTAAAGCCAGAGACTGATGCATACCAGCTTATTTTTGGCCATATGTTTAAAGCAATTAAAAAGTTGAAATTACATCTCTGCATTGTTTATTCTGCTATAAAAAGAGTAATGTAATGAATCATGTGACACAGCATAGAAGGAAGTTTTCCTTTCTGTCTTCATTTCCTATTATATTTGGCTAGCAATTTCAGTGACAGTAAAAGTAGGTTATGCATATGAGCTAAAATCAGGAATCACGTGCCAAGAAATCTACACTGTGTACATGACTTAAATATGTCAAGTTGCTTATCTTTAGAAAATAAACTTTTCTACTAGCTTCTACCCATAATGTTGGTCTTTTTCTAAAATATCAATATACAATATAAAGTGCTCCTTTCATGACAAAAATTCTTTGAAAATGTCACAATGTTTCCAAAATTTATTTGCTATTGAAGCATCCTCTTCAATATGAACCAAAATAGATAGATGATAATGCCATACTCCTGCAACAAAAAAGGAAAAGGGAACCAAGTGGTGAGATTAACCCAACTGCTCACGTATGTGGCATTTATTTGCAATGCATTTTTCTGCCCAAATGCAGACTCAGACATACATAGAGTAGTGTCAACTGTAATAAATCTACCAAAGATATTGTGGAGTAATCGAGACCCTGAACCCTCCCTCATTATTTCTAGATATTTGTATTAATTGGTATAGTCAATGTGAATAACAAAACTGTGGAGGGGGGGATCTTTCTGCTTCCCTCATTGTAATATGATGTCCTTGTAGTTGTGATCTTTTCACCTTTCAACAAACATATATTAATGCTTTCCCTGTTTCTGGTTCTGTCTTAGTTGCCAAGGATGCAAAGGCAATCAAGATATAGTCTCTGATCTCAAGGAGTTCTCTTATATCTAATTGTTTTTCAAGCCACCTAATTATGGGGTGGAAGTACAAGTGATCAAGCAGTGTTGGCAAAGGGCTTACTATGGGATTTAAAACTGTTTGATGGTCTTCTTCTGGTCAAGCTCCAACATTTCCCAGAACACAAACACTTGCCAAATGTAATTCTTTGCTACAATACGTCACAGTATAAAGGTGCCTGGGAAGGGGAATCCAGTTATTGTCAGGTCTCACGTTCTTTCTTTCTAAACTTCATGCAACCCAAGATTTATTCACACCACCTGAGGTGAACAATAATTGGATTAGAATTCCCAGGAAGTTATCTTGTATTTTGGACATAAGGCCTGAGCTGATTCATATTAAAAGATGTGATGTGACTCAAAGATAAGTACCACTGAGTCACAGAAAAATCTAACCATCAACACAGCTGGATCTAGCCTGCAGCACTCAGAAGAGAACATTTGATGACTAAGGCCTAACAAGAGTTAGTCACTGGGGGTTCCACTTTATAAAAGCATACCCTGTGAGTTTCTGAAAACTTACTGGGAATGACTAATATTTTGGAAACTGATGTTAAAATGTGAAAGGCTAATCTTTGCTAGCAACTACAGCTTGTTCTTCTTCATTTATAAGCCCTAAAATAAAAGTGTGCCACACAGGAGGAAATGGTTGCATTCCTTTTATTTAGGATCTATTTTCTATTAAATATTTAACATATTAAATCTAATCTTTCTATTTATATCCATTTTACAAATGATAAAACTGAAGCTCAAGGAGGTCAAGTTTAATGGTTTAATATCAGTAATTTCTGGGCCTGGGATTCTAGCCTATGTAGGTCTGACAACAAATCTCATACTGTTTCCACTCTACCACGATACATTGACAGAAATGGTAGGATGGAAGAGAATGTTCCAGTCCTGCAATTCCTGCAGACATAAAGATTGATCTTTGCTAAACATTTCTAATGCCTTCATCACCCCTTTTTGGCAGAAGAGTATCTGGGGAATAATCAGAATTGTCCAGTTTTAGGAATAATCTATTGATGTCCGAAAAGAGAAGATGAGGATTTAGGTTGTGATCCTTGTTTCATATACTTGTCATTCCTGTATCTTCTTTTGTGAATGTTGAAGTCTTTTGCATATATTTTATTTGTTTTTTTATGTGTTAGTATTATTGTGTTAAAAGTTGTTTATATATTCTGCAGGAAAGACCTTTGTCAGACATACATAATGCATATGTATTCTTCTAATTAATGGCTTGACTTGTCATTTTTTAACTGGCATTTTTTAAATAGCAGAAGTTTCTAATAATGATGAAGTCAAATTTCTCCACTTTTTTATTTATGGAAACATGGCCAAGGAGTTTTTTTTCTATGTTACAGAAATTTTATAAATTTATTTTTTCTTTTAAGTCTATAATTTTGAATTTTTGTTTGTGTATATAATGCTCAGTGGGAGTTAATCTTCCTTTTCTCCATACATGTATACAGTTATTCTAGCATCATTATTTAGGTTTTCCTTTATCTATTGAATTGCCTTGGTAGCTTTGTCAAAATCAATTGATCACAGAGAGGTAGGTTTACATTTAGACTGTTAATTTTATTCCATTGATCTGTTTGTCTATCCTTATGCCAACACCACACTGTCTTGATTGCTATAGCATTATAGTAAGCCTTGAAATCAGGTGGCATGTGCCTTCCAATTTATTTCATTTTTCAAAATTGATTTAGCTATTTCAAGTAATTTGAATTCCAATTCCAATATACCCTTTATACTCATATTGTCAATTTTTATCTCATATGTGCTGAAATTTTGATTGGGATTGCAGTGAATCTATAGACTATTTTGGGAAGAACTCAAATCATATCAATATTGTATCTTCCAACACATGAATACAATATATCTCTTCATTCATTTAGATCTTTCATTGCTTCTCCACACAGTGTATTGTAGATTTAAGTGCGTAGGTCATACACCCCTTTTGTAAAATATATTTGAAAATATTTTTTAGTTTATTTATTTATTCCTTTATTTATTCAGGATATTATGAAGGTACAAACATTTTGGTTATATGTAATGCCTTTGCCTCACCCAAGCCGGGGCTACAAGTGTGTCCTTCCCCAATAGAGTGTGCTCCACTTCCATTAGTTGTGGGTAAGCCCCCCCACCACTCCACCTGACTGGCACCCAATGAGTATTACTACCATGTGAACACATTAGTGTTGGTCTTTTATATTTCTAGATAAAAATTTTAAATTTCACTTGATAATTGTTAGTAAACAGAAACACAATCATTTTTGTATTTTATCTGCATAAATTTGCTTAATTAATTTATGCTATTAGTGTTTTTTTTCTTAAAATTCTTTAGTTTTTGAAATGTATGTAATTAAATCCTCTCTAAATAAATTTACTGTGATATATTTACTTTCACATTTCCAGCCTCTATGCATCTTAGTTTTTCTTGCTGTGTTGTACTTTTTCAGACTTCAAGTACAATATTAAATATAAATGTGGTGATAACAAAGATTCTTCCTTTTTTCCAATCTTAGGGGGAAAGTATGTAACATGGCACTATTTACCGTAATGTCAGATGTAAGAGGTTTTTGGTGTTTTCTTTTAGTTGCCCTTTATATGATTGTCAGGAAATTCCTTGCTATTCGTGGTTTATTGTTGAGAGGATTTATTCTGAATAGATATTGATTTTGTCAAATGCTTTTTGTGTATATAATATGAACATATAATTTTCTCCTTTATTTTGTTAATATTATTAATTGAATTGATTATTTTTTACAATATTGAAGAAAACTTGCATTCCTGGGATATAATCTACTTGATCATATTATATTAATCTTTAAATGTATACTATTTACTTAATTTTCTCATATTTTGGCACTCATGTTTTATTGGCATCTAGGCTCATAAGTGATATAGAATTATAATATTCTTTTCTTGTGATATCTTTGTCTGGTTTTGGTATGATGATTTTGTTGGCTTCATAAGATGTGTTGTGAAGCATTTCTTCATCCTGTATTTTCTGAAACAGTTTGTATAAGATTATTATTATTTCTTCCATAAGTGATTGATAGAATTCTTCAGCATATATATTTGGGCCTTTAGTTTTCCTTATAGGTCTATGTGTTTGACTATAAATTTTATTTCTTTAATGGAAATAGAGCCATCAATATTTTCTACTTTTTCTCATGTCAGTTTTTAAAGTTGTGTTTTTCAAATAATTTGTCCATGTCATTTGATTTTACAAATTTATTGATAATAAAGTTATTCTTAATTGGACCTTATCATCCTTTTGATTTGTATTCTTTTCTTTTATACTTTTTTCTTCCATTTTATTGAAAGTATTTTATTCTGCTTTTCCTAGATCCTTAAAATAAAAATTAAGATTATTGATTTCAAGCCTTTCTTTTGTATTATTAAAAGTACTTAAAGCTATAAATTCCCTAAAAGCAGTGCTTTAGCTGCATATACAAATGTTGATACATTGTATTTTAATTATTATTCATTTGAAAAAAATTCTAATTTCTCATTTACATGTGAATATGTGTTTTGACCAATTAGTTATTGAGAGTACTTTGTTTATTGCCTTCTAAATATTTAGGAATTTTCTATATATTTTATTCTTATTTAGTTTGAATTAGTTCAGTTTTAGTAAGAGAACCTCTTTTATAACATTTCAGTCTTTTAAAATTTATTAAGACTTATTTTATGGCCCAGCATTTGGTCTATTTTGGTGAATACTCTGTGTATTCTTGAAAAGAGCATGTATTCTGTTTTTGAATATAGTCTTCTATAAATGCCAATTAAGTCAAATTGCTTGATAATGTTATTCAAATATTCCCTACAGTTGCTAAGTTTATATCTATTTGTTCTATCAGTTACCAAGAGAGGTGATATGATCTGCAACTACAAACATGAACTTTTCTATTTTTCCCTTTAGTTCTATTAGTTTATGCTTAATGTATTTTGAAGCTCTTTGACAGCTGAAAACACATTTAGGATGTTTATGTCTTTCTATTGAATGAAACCTTTTATCATTATGAATTTTTCTGTTCAGTTCTACTAATACTCCTTGTCTTGAAATCTTCCTTATCTGGTATTATTAATATAACTATGGAAGCTTTCCAATGTTTACCATTGGCATGATATACATTTTCACAGTATTTCACTTTTTTCTGAGACAGGGTCTCCCTCTGTTGCCTGGACTAGAGTGCAGTGGGGTCATCATAGCTCACTGCAACTCAAACTCCTGGGCTCAAGTGATCTTCCTATCTCAGCCTCCCGAGTAGCTGAGACTATAGGCTTGCACCACCACACCCAGCTAATTTTTCTTATTTTTCTTTTCTTTTCTTTTCTTTTTTGTTTCCTTCTTTCTTTCTTTCTTTTTTTTGTAGATACAGGATCTCGCTATGTTACTCAGGCTGGTCTCGAACTCTTGGACTCAAGCGATCCTCCCACCTCAGCCTCTCAAAGTGCTAAGATTACAGGCATAAGCCACCATGCTCACTTTCAATCCATTAATGCCTCTGTTTTTATATTTAAAGGGATTGTCTTTTAAACAGCATGTAATTGTCTTACTTTAGATTGTGTTTACCCAATATAAAAATATCTGCCTTAATGGGTGTATTTAATCCATTTATATTTAACATAATGCAGTAGTCCCATTTTATCCATGGGGGATATGTTTAAAGCCCCTCAGTGGGTGCCTGAATCCATGGATGGTACCAAACCCTATAGACACTATGTTTTTTTTTTTTTTTTGAGACAGAGTCTCACTTTGTTGCCCTGGCTACAGTGAGTGCTGTGGCATCAGCCTAGCTCACAGCAACCTCTAACTCCTGGGCTCAAGCGATCCTTCTGCCTCAGCCTCCCAAGTAGCTGGGACTACAGGCATGCGCCACCATGCCCGGCTAATTTTTTCTGTATATTTTTAGCTGTCCAATTAATTTTTTTCTATTTTTGGTAGAGACGGGGTCTCGCTCTTGCTCAGGCTGGTCTCAAACTCCTGAGCTCAAACAATCCGCCCGCCTCGGACTCCCAGAGTGCTAGGATTACAGGCGTGAGCCACCGCGCCCGGCCGACACTGTTTTTTCCTACACATACATACCCTCAATAAAATTTAATTTATAAATTAGGGACAGTAAGAGATTAACAATAACAATAATAAAAATAATTGTAACAATACGCTGTTCACTATTTAATGGATAGAAAACTCATTCTTACTGTAAATCTTAGCAATCTCAGCATACAATATTTTTTTTTATTTCCTTATTAAGTCAAGAACTTTCACCTTTTCACTTAAAGGAAGCCCTTTATAGCTTCTCTTTGGCATATCCACATTGCCGCCATCACTACTCTTAAGATTTGTGGCCATTATTGAGTAAAATATGGATTACTTGAACATCAGTGCTGTGATACCGTGACAGTTGATGTGATAACCGAGACAGATAGTAAGGCACTATCAAACAGGTAGTGTAGACAGCATGGAGACACTGGACAAAGGGAGGATTCTCATCCTAGGCAGGGTAGAGTGGGAAGGTATCAGATTTCATGACACCGAGTAGAATGACGTGCAACTTAAAACTTATGAATTGTTTATTTCGGGAAGTTTCCCTGTAATATTTTTGGATCACTGTTGACCTTAGAAAACTGAAACCACAGAAAGTGAAACTGTGGATAAGGGGTGGGGGAGACGACTGTAATTTACTTGGTTTGTTTTAGGTCTACTATTTTGCTATTTGTTTTTTATTTGTCTCATCTGTTATCTTTCTTTGTTACTCTGTATCTGTTTTCTTTTGGGGCGGTCTACCTTTTTTCTCTATTATTCCATGTTATTTCCTGTGCTGTCTTTATAGTATACATTTTTGTATTAGTTTTAGTTGATGCTTTTGAGATTACAAAATGCATTCTTACTTATCACAATCTACTTAGAATAAAATTGCATCACTTTCTGCTTCATTTTTCATACTTCACAAGTATAAGGGCTGTAAAAGAGTATAATTCCATTATCACTCCTTATCCTTTGTGCTATCATAAATTTTAATTCTATATTTGATATAAACCCCAGTTTACAGTAATATTATTTTTTCTTTAAGAGCCATTTGTTTTACAAGGAAATCAATATGTCATACAAGGGAATAGAAATACAAATGATGTCAAACTTCTCATCGGAAACAATGGAGGTTAGAATACAATGCAATATCATCTTTATAGCAAAGAAATAAAAACCAAAAAACTGTCAACCCAGAATTCTATATTCATTAAAAATATTACTTAAGATGAGCATGAAATAAAGACATTTTATCAATTATTAAAACCTGAAAGAAGTTGGTACCTGTAGACCTATGCTAGAAGAAATCTAAAGAAAATTCTTGAAGCTGAAAAGAAATATTGCATGTTGAATTCAAATATACAAAAAGGAGTAAAAAGCCCTGGATACAGTGACATTGTAGATGATATGTAATACAAGTCATTTTCTCTTCTCTTAACATCCTTAAAAAGCAAATGATTATAAAATAAAGACATTTTAAATAAAAATATCATTTCTTTGCAGTTGCACCATTAAAAATATTCTCTTGTAGCCCAATTTGTTCATTATCCCATGTATGCGTGCTTTGAAACATCACATTGTACTTTGTAAATGTGTAAAATTATGATGTCAAGTATAAAGAAAAAAATAAATTAAAAGTAAAAATAAAATAAAAAATATGACATCTACATATGAAAAAAAAACTCCAAAATATCCTGAGTCACACTTAGGATTTTGAGTGGATACTAGATCTAAAGATAAAAAGGAGCCAATACAAATTTCTGGAAAAGCAGAGTGGTGCAGCGGCAGCGTGCTGGGCCCATAAAAATTTCTGGAAGATAATATATGTGTGTATCTTCATGATTTTCTATAAAATCCCTTAAACAGGGCACAGAAAGCAACAGCCATAAGAAAATAAATTGATAATTTGAACTATATATTAAAGTAAGAATTTCTTTTCCTCAAAAGACATCATTGGGAAAATGAAAAGAAAAACCACAGAATGGAAGAAAATATAAGCAGCAAAGGTATATATGTGAAACATATAAAGAACTCCTACAAATTAATAAGAAAAATTCAGCCAATAATAAGAAATATGAGCAAGAAACTTGAATAGGTACTTTATTTTTTTTTTCTTTTTCCTCCTTTTTGTAAAATTGTGACAGATTTAGGGATACAAGTGGCTTTTGGTTACAGGGACGAATTGTATAGTGGTGATATATAGGATTTTAGTGTACCTGTTACCCAAGTAGTGTATATTGCACCCAATAGGTAGTTTTTCTTTCCTCATGGGCTTCTCACTCTCCCCCCTTCTGAGTCTCCAATGCCTGTTGTACCACCCTGTATGGCTCTGTGTACCTGTAGCTTAGCTCCCACTTATAAGTGAGAACACGTGGTATTTGCTTTTCCATTTCTGCATTAATCCACTTAGGATAATGGCCTCCAGCTTCACCTAAGTTGCTGCAAAAGACATTATTTCATTCGCTTTTATGGCTGAGTAGTTTGAATAGGCACTTTAAAATGAAGAATGTTCAAGGAGCCAATGTATATGTGAAAAAGTACTCAAAATATTAGCAATGAGAAAAATGCAAATTAAAATCATAATGAATCCCATTACACACCTATCAAAATGGTATAAAATATAAAAGACTTAAAATACCACAAGAAACCAAGATGTGGAGCAATTGGAACTCTCATACACTGCTGGCAGGAATGTAAATTTATATAACCATTTTGGAAAACACTTCGACACTGCTTATTAATGGTGAAGACACAAATAACTTGTGGCCCAGTTATTACACTCTTAAGAATTGCACGTATATCTCCACCAAGATGAATGTATGATAATATATATAGCTGCATTATTTGTAATAGACAAAAACTGAAAACAATTGAACTGTTTATCAATGATAGATTGGATAAATAAATTATAATAAGTACATAAAATCGAGTGTGATACAATAAATTATTATTATTATCTCTATTCTTGAACCTTCTACACATTGCTTTCCCTAGAATTTTTGACTTACTAATAACTAATATTTATGGAAGACATTCTGTGTGTCACGCAAAGTTTTTAACACTGTACATGCATGTTCTATTTGAGATAAAAAATGGTTGAGATAAGCACTCTTATTACTCTCATTTTACAGATGAAGAAACTAAGAATACATGTTTGAGTTTTCCAGTAAGTTGTAAAGCTGTGATTTGAACCTGACCTCTCTGATTCCAAAGATAGTGCTTTTGCTATTTCATCTCACTTTTTCCCATTGCATAATATCCTAGTAATATATATTCTTGAGGCAATGACTGTATAGCATGATAGTTAAAAAAGGAGAAGGATTAAATGAGATATACATGTAAAGTGAGTAGTGCCTAATACATTATAAATAACCAGTACATATTTTATTTTATGAATATAATATATAATTTAACTGTAAGAATAACTTCGTGTTTTTATTCATCACCTAATGTTATATCGTGAGCATTTTTCATACTATTAGTTTCAGAAAACATGATTTAATTTAATTATTTTTAAAATTTAAAGATAGTAAAATTACTTTATTTGGTGTACAAGCTTTATAAACTTAATTCATACATATATCTTTGTAATCCTCACCACAAACTGGTTACAGGCACTTTTCATACCCTAAAGTGTTTTTTCATGTTGCCTCCTTGTAGCAGAGCCTCCCCCAACATCTAAGCCTTGGGAAACACTGATCTATTATCTATCTTTATGGTTTGCCTTTTTATATAAGTGAAATGACATATGACCAGAATTTCATATACATAAAATCACACAGATTGTAATATTTGTGACTGATTTACTGTGCTCATTTTAATTATTTTGAGATCCACCTATATTGTTATGTGTTATTAATAGATTCTTTTTTTTAATTGTTGTTTAGTATTTCATTATGTGAGTACACCACTGTTTTTTTTAATACATTCATGCACTGAGGAAAACATGATATTGATGACTGAGTTGAGACATAAATTATTTAATTTTTCACTTTTTAAAACAATTGATGCATATTGACAATTTGCACAAAGAACTGGGCCAATTAAATTCCAATAACTGATAGATGAGAATGTATCTCTCATTCCCTTTCCAGAACCGTGTACTTTTTCTATATCATCTTAATGAATCCATTTGATTACTATCACCTAATAGCTAGAGTTTTTTTTTAATTGTTTAAGTGTACCACACACTTTGATAAACTCTTTGGACACATTCACTCATTCATTCTTCACATCAACACCATGAAAGTATTATTGTTTACACTTAGGTTACAAGTGAAGAAATTGAAAAACAGAAAGGTTAGATCACACAAAGTCTGATTCCAGAATCTAAGCTCTAAATCACTTCTATATGTTCTACTTTCAGTATTTTTTAAATGAAACTTTATTTTATGTTTATCATTTTATTGTCTTCTTTTAGTTGTCAATTCATTTTCTTCACATTTTTCTCGAGAGTATAGTTTGATTTAATGTAAATCTTTTTTTTTCTTTTTTTCAATTTTTATTTTTAATTATTGTGGGTACATAATAGTTGCATATATTTATAGGTTACATATGATGTTTGATACAGGCATACTATTTGTATTAAACAAATCAGGGTAATTGGAGTATTCATCACCTCAAGCATTTATCATTTCTTTATGTTAGGAACATTCCACTTCCACTCTTAATTATTTTAAAGTATACCATAACTTATTATTTTAAAGTATACCATAACTTATTATTGACTATAGTCACTTTGTTGTGCTGTCAAATATTATTCACTCTGTCTATCTATCTAACTATATTTTTGCAGCCATTAACCATCCCCAATTTATCCCCTGCCCTCCCTGCTACCCTTTACAGCCTCTGGTAACCATCATTCTACTCTCTGTCTCCATGAGATCAATTATTTTTAATATTTAGCTCCCGCATATGAGTGAGAATATGTGAGATTTGTCTTTCTGTGCTTGGCTTATTTCACTTAACGTAATGTTCTCCAGTTCCACCCATGTTGCTGCAAATGGCAGGATTTCATTCTTTTCTGTGGCTATATGTAACATTCCATTGTGTACATGTACCACAATTTCTTTATCCATTAATCCACTGATGGACATTTAGGTTGATTCCAAAACTTGGCTATTGTGAATAGTGCTGTCATAAACATAGGAGTGCAGAGATCTTTCTGATATACTGTTTTCCTTTCTCTTGGAAATATACCTAGCAGTAGGACTGCTGGATCATATAGTAGTTCTATTTTCAGTTTTTTGTGGAATCTCCATACTGTTCTCCGTAGCAGTTGCACTAATTTACATTCCCACCAACAGTGTACAGGGGTCCCCTGTCTCAACATCCTCACCATCATTCATTATTGCTTGTCTCTTTGAAAGAAGCCATTTTAACTGGGATGAGATGATATTTCATTGTAATTTTGATTTGCATTTCTCTGATGACTAATGATGTTGAGCATTTTTTCATGTATCTGTTGGCTATTTGTATGTCTTCTTTTGAGAAATATCTATTCAGATCCTTTACTCATTTTTTTTTACTGTGAAGCTTTTATTTTTCAACCTTAACTTTCTAAAATTTCATTGATAACAGGTTAAAAAATTTTTATATATGAAATATATTGATGTTTCAAGTAGTTTTTCTAGCTCACTATTTACTTTTTGACTTAGTTCAAAGTAATTTTATTACAAAGGTATTTAATTTAATATATTAAAAGCTGGTTTCATACTTAAAAATTTCTTACCTATTATAAGATCAGTTAAATATTAATTCATCTCTTATATTTTGTCTGTTTAATATTTAGTATTAAAACATATTTACTCCAATTCTTATAATATTAAAAGAGTTAATTCATCTGCAGTTTACTAGGCACATATATTAATATAAAGAGGAGTCTTAAATTCCCTCCTCCACAAAATACATGGTATATTAGTAATAGCTTCCTATTCCTGCTATAATAAATTGCCAAAAACTGAGTGGCTTAAAATAACATAAATTTATTCTTATAGTTCCGGGAATCAGAATACTGAAATGAGTCTTACTGGGTTAAAATCAAGGTGTAAGTCAGGGCTGCATTTCTTCTGGAGACCGTCAGGGAGAATTTATTTCCTTGCATTTTTCATTTTCTAGAGGCTGCTCAAATTCCTCCACTCCTGATCTCTTTCCATCTTCAAAGCCACCAATGGCTGAGTCAAGTCTTTGTCTCATTGCATCTCTCCAGCACTGACTCTTCATCTGCCTCTCACTCCAACATTTCAGGACTATTTTGATTACATTGAGCCCACCAGGATGATACAGGATAGTCTCCTATTTTAAAGTAAATTGATTCACAATTGTAAATCCCCTTTGCCATATAACCTAACATATATGCATATTTCAGGGATTAAGGTGTATACTTTTTTCCTCCAGAAATTCCTGTGAATCACCCTCATAATATTTTTTCCATTCGTCTGCTATATTTGTTTTCATAGATCCATTTGTGTTGAGGAATGTTTTTGTTATTGTTATCCTTGTTTTTTGTTTGGTAGATCCTTTGTTTTTATATCTGATTATCAATCTTTTGATAGAAATAGTTCTGCAGAGTATTTTGTTGCACCTTTTTACAAAAGGTACAAGAATTTCCCTTGAGTCAATTCACTGAGAGGCTTATTAAGTACCTTACCAGATCTTTGGCTCCAAAGCCAATAGAAATGCTCATTTCTTAGGCCAGTTTTTATTTTTTGGCCAGCGTTCATCCAGCGAAGCTCTACATTATACCAGTGGCATATTATTTTACCTATAATACATCCTTTAATTATAGTCTCAAGTTATAAACAATACAAAAAATACAATACCTAACATAAACAGACACCAAACCTCTTTCTTTGTCCCATTCCATCTAAATTGTATCATTCATTATGACTACACCTCTTAAAAAACAATGTGCTATGATTGTCGCCATCCCTCTCTTTCCCTTCACCTCTACACCTCCATTTGCTTTGTTTTGTCTTGTTTTCTTTGATGTTGAATTTTTAAATGGATACACATATGGGGACAGAGCAAAGTAACTTTTTTTTTCAAAACAATACATTTACAGTAAAGAAATCACTGCTCAGTTTTCTAGTTGATACGGACTCAAGGTAGATACTACACATCCCTCCCTTCTTATGTGTCAAATTGTGCCCTTTCCAACAAGTTTCAAGGTCTTCTCTGTTTCATGTGGTAAAACATGAAGTTTATCAATATTGTTGTCACTCCTGCTCTTTCAGACATATAGTTAGTGGAAATTCCTTCTAGAGTATAAAAATTAAGTTTTGATTTGTCTTGTTTTTTGGCTTTTATGGTTTTAGTTTGTTTGCCTATTTTTTTTGTGGGAGATTTTTTGGGGGGTACGTAGGGGATTTGATTTTAGGTTCAGGTGGTGTTATGGGTTCTTTTTTATTTTTGTTTTATTTCATAGTAGTGTAAACTTGAGAGGTGCTATAAGCAAGAATGAAAAGTAAAGGCTTTTGTCATAATCGTGACCTATATTGGGCTTAAACTTACACTACAATCAAGCATACCATAGATAATTTACTTGTATATATTGAAATACATATATGTATTGTGTTTTTGTAAATTTTTAAAAAAGACCTATGCTTGTTATTGACCTATAACTTTACAGGGATGACACTAACATAGATCTTCAAATAAAAATGAAGAAACAAACTAGCCAAGTAGAAAATTACAGTCACAAATTCAGACAGAAAGCCTTAAAATATTAAATAGGTGTTAAGTTCAGGTAGTTGGGTGCCAGTAATTCTTGAGCCTTGTAAAATTTACAGCAATTAAAAAAGCTGTTACTGTCCAAAATAGAATACTGAGCTCTATGGATCATTGGACTAACCCGGGAAGGTAATTATAATTCTCTTATGGAGCATAAGTGTAGCCTATAGAGCGTAAGTTAAATTATTAAACATCAAAACTCCAGAAAAGCAAATAACAGACTTTTAACCCTAGCTGTTTTGTTTTGGAAAGTGTCTGAAACTGGTACGTAAGAAGCAATCATAGAATCTTGATCTTTTGAGTGAGTTGAAGACTGTAATACACAATACTTAAATAGGAATGTTTTAAAATTTTTTCCTTCCCTAAATAGACATATCTTTAATACTCTCTCTCACTGCAGCTTGAAAGGGATTTTTAGCAATATTATATAAAAATAATTTTGGCAGAAGGCATCAGTAAAAGGTATTTGCTTTGGTGGAAAGTTGAATTGACCATAGTTCATAGATATGTATAATTAAAATATAGGAGTAGAAGTGATTGGAACAATAGAAATGCAGTGAGGATGAATATATCTTAAAGTCATAACTCAGCACAAATATATAGAGAAATGTTGAGATTTGGGTGATTATTTTATATTTTATCAGCTCTAACAAGCCTCTCTATCTTATATATATACACATATATACATAGTCAAACATATGTGTGTATATGCATTTGTGTACTTATGCATATAAATATATGTGTATTTATATAGACATGAATATATATGTATAAATGTGTGACATGTACACATACATACGTAAGCGTGCAAGCACATTTGTAAATCTATAGTTCATTCCAAGGCATCATTTTATTTCATTTCATTTTAAATGCATTTGAAATCACAGAATAATGACTTAACTGATTTTTTGGTATTTTAATCAAAAATTATCAACATATGCAATCAGCTCCTCCCTTAGAGCCCTATTTGGGTAACTCTTACTGATGGATTTCAGAAGAGGTCTTATTCTTGGGTAGCAATATTGATTGTTAGATCTCTTACTCATTACATTGCCATTTATTCTTGTTCAAGTTTACATAAATGTGGATCAAGGTGTAACATCTGTGTTTAGTATTTCAAGATATATAGATTTTTGCCTTTCCATCTTCAGGCTATGGATTCTTAGATGTCTTCCTGGTCATTAACCAAGACCACTGTGTTCTAAGCATTTTCCTGAGGAAGTATGTGAAAATATTCATTGTTTTAGGAACTTAGAAGCTATGGAAACAGTTTCTGGTCTGTATTGGGCAATTCTTGTAAAAACTTCCCTTTTATAATTCTGTATCTGCTGTCCCTAACCTTCTAAGTAAACTCTGGAATTCTTGTAAGTCCAGGAGTTACTTGAAGATACATAGTATGAATAGAATCTGTGGATCATCTATATTTTTTGTCTTTGCAATAAAACTTTTTTTCCGAAAACACAACTTGGCACAAAATACTGTTTTATGGTCTGTACATAGAATTCCACCCTGATGTGTAAACCACACAAAAATTAGTGAAACCAAATTTAATGAGATTATTAAAAATAATAAGCTATGTATATATAGAGACTAAAGACTGAATCTAAATGTTAGATTATGTGTCATAGAGTGTGACTTTTTATTTCCAGATAATGGAAAATATTTTACACATTTGTAAGTGGTGAAATTATTTTGTAGTTTCTTTTCTTTTATGTTCCTTTTTTTTTATTTCAGCATAATATGAGGGTACAGATGTTTAGGTTACGTGTGTTGTCCTTGCCCCCCCCCTCAGTCCAGGTTTCAAATATGTCCATCCCATGACGTGGTGCACATTGCACTCTTTGTGTACACATATACCCGTCCCCTCCTCCCTCCTCCCCCTCCCCCCTGTCCAATATCTAATAGATGTAATTCTTATATGTACCTATGTGTTGATCCGTTAATACCAATTTGATGGTGAGTACATGTGGTGCTTATTTTTCCATTCTTGGGATACCTCGCTTAGTAGAATGTGTTCCAGCCCTTTCCAGGAGTATATAAGAGGTGCTATGTCACCATTGTTTCTT